>JANHFP010001536.1:0-10016 GCA_032468135.1 Calamaria suluensis
AGACTTGTGGACTTCAACTCCCATAATTCTCCAGCCCGCTCTGGGAGTTGAAGTCCACAAGTCTTAAAGCTGACAAGTTTGGGAACCTCTGACCTAGGTTTTAGGCCTCTGTCTGTGTGAGTTCACACTGATGATGATGAGTGGGATCTCATCGAAATGTTGCCATAATATACCAACACTTAACATGGCAAAAAACCTGAACATACCAAAACCTGTTCCTTGTTTCCTTGTACTTGTTGACAAATAAATAAAATAAATAAGTCTCCGCCTTCCCACAATCTGAAGGAAGACCAATTCCCTGAACATCCTGGGCGAGAGGTGGATGCGGCCCCGTTGGCTAAAAACCAAAGTAGTTTAAATGCTTCGAGGACCAGGAGGTGAAGCTGAACTTCACCTATGGATCTTCTTCAATCTCTGGAGTCAAGAAGATCCTCTCTTATCCAGATGCTGGAGACGGTGCAACCGATGAGGAGATACTGACCCCAAGTGGTCAAAAAAAGGAAGAAAAAAAAAGAAAAGACAAAGGGACCCATGGAGGAATCTCAGCACCGTGTCCCAAAGCTGGGGCCTCCCCACGGATGAAATTCAAACCCTATTCTCTTCTCTTCTACTTGTTAGCCTGCGGCGAGAGAGAACCTTTTTGCCAACACTCCTAATTAAAGGAACCTTGTGAGTTAACTTCAGAGGGTCCGTCGTGTTTGGGGAGCTGGGTCAGAACAAATGCATACCTGAAAAAACAACAACCCTGGAGCTCCTCAGGTCAAACCTGGCCCCAGAAATCACACTAATGACCCGTTAGGTAAGAAAACATTGCAGAGATGTGCTTAGCATCAAAAGCCGCCGCAGCTTCTGAACAAGGCCTGGAAGGGGAAAGGGAAACACACACACACACCTCTAGCAAGTGCTTGAGCTGAGACTTGTAGTCGTTCAGTTCCTCCCAGGCTGCCTCCTTCTTGGCCTGCAGTTCGCCGATCTCGTTCTTTAAAGGATGCACCGTTTCATAGAACCTAATCTGGAGGCGCAAGGGAAAAAAAAAAAGCAACGGCAGGGCATTAAGTGGAAGAAGCGATGAATATTTTATACCTTTTCTCTTCTCCAAACTGACGGCGCGCCAGGGCTGAAGCTGCCAGGCAGGAACGTAAGACTTTTTTAAAGGATTCTCTGCAAAGCACTTAAAAATAAAGGCAGACCCTGTTTCCAAGAAGGGGGGCAATCTGCCAGAAGATTTAGCCCTTCTTCTTCCCCACGTGCACATCCGGAGGGAGGGAGGGAGGGAGGGAGGCTGGAACCCACAGCTGAGAGAGGTTTTTTTAAAAAATCGGACTGTGGGTTTCCCAGCCCTGCAAATCTGAAGTGCTGCCGAGAAGCAACAGCGTAATAAGTGAGGGCAGCATTAAAAAAAGTCAATTACCTTCTGCACATTACATTCATAGTTTAACAGGCAATCTATAGAATGTGTTTGCAGGTCCTCGGCGACTTACAGCCGTGATGGACAGGTGTCAATTGAGTTCTGGACCGTTTTCCAACCTTTCTTGCCGCAGCTGTTAAATTAGCACCACTGCTGTTAAGCTAATCCTCTGACTGTGTCAGAAGACTGCAAGAGGGCTGTCCATAAATACCAGCCACTCTGCCAAAAGCACCTGAATTTTTAATCCCGTGACCATGGAGATGCCGCAACGGTCATAAGTGTGGAAAATGGTCGTAAGTCGCTTTCACCGGCGCTGTTGCAACTTCGGAGGGTCCCCGAGCTTGTAAGCTGAGGACTACCTGCAATGGGCTACCTCCTTTGCTCACCTCCAACCCCACTGGCTGGCTGGATCATGGGGAAGCACCTGTGGAGTCACCTATTGATAGAAACTAAGGGCAAGAATTCTTGGAACTGGTAAAACAGCCTGATGCATTTAAAGTGGCAGTCATCCGCTGCGACTAAAGAGATGAGAATGCGTTGGGTAAAAGCTACTAAGGAGAGGAACATAACAGAAAAGATCACGCAAAAAGACTTTTTTTTTCAGCCAGGAGACAAACGTAAACAGCTTGGATGGAAATTTCTAAGATGCAAATTTTTAAAATGCAAATATCCCTCTTATAGTTTATTCCAGAATTTACCAACAGTTACAAAGCCTATTCCATTCCATTCCCACGCCACTCTTAACTCTATGCCACACCATGACATTCTGCATTCTATAATTCCTATTCTATTCTATTCTATTCTATTCTATTGTAATATAATTAGATATTCATTAGATTCTCTAATCTCTCCTCTCCTCCTCTAATCTTTCTTCTATTCTATTCTTAGATAATATAATTAGATATTCATTAGATTTTCTAATCTCTCCTCTCCTCTCCTTCTATTCCAGTGATGGCTAACCTTTTTGCCATCGCATGCCAAAAGTGGGGGATGCCCCGGGGGGGGAGGGGGGGGTTGCACCTTCACATGCCCACACCCATAATTCAATTCACCCCACCCTCCCTAGAAAGGCTCTGGAGCCTGGGGAGAGTGAAAAATGGGCCTTCCTCACCCCCCAGGCCCTCCAGAGTCTGCAAACAGCCTCTTTCCCAACTTCTGGTGGGCCCGGCAGGCCCAAAAATCAGCTGGCCACATGTGCATCAGAGCTGAACTAGGGCAACACGTGTGTCCATTGATATGGCTCCGTGTGCCATCTGTGGCATCTGTGTCATAGGTTCACCATCACGGCTCTAGACTCTTTAATAGAAAGAGACTCACTAAGCTCCATTTTGAAACCCTTTTTCTCTCAAAATAAGATATCCCTTGATAATAAGCCCAATTGGGCTTTTGAGCACATGGCAGTAAGACCAAGCACTTATTTCAGGGTTGAAAAAAATATAAGACAGGGTCTTATTTTCAGGGAAACATGGTACTATAAATGGAAGCAGCTTTGAAGCTTTGTGTTTCCATTGTATATTGGAGAACAATAACAAAAAATACCAGCTTAAAATATTCAGGTTTTCCACCATGAAAGTAGTAGTGAAGTAGAATTACTTCATTATATTACAACGTTCCAAAGCTATCTGAGATATGCCATATAACCTTTTTCTCTAGCCCAATTAACCATTATTTCAGAGAAAAGATCTAAGAGTGATGGCCTCTTATATCTAAAGTATATCTATAGAACAAGAGATAATAGGTTAGCAAACATTTGTGCTCATAATGCAATTGCTACAAATAATAAAAGGCAATCCTTAAGAAAAAGAATAATCTCTCCCCCAATCCTTATTTCAGATGTTGCAAACATGCCTTCCTCCCATCTATGTTCTTTTTTCATTTCAAATTGTTGCTTTATGAAAATTCATTATGGAATATAAAGCAATTAAGAGTCATAAATCAGTTGTATCACTGGAAGCTTGAGAAACAAAGAGTATTTTCCATGACACTTAAGTTAAATAAAATGAAGGAAAAAAAAACTGGAATATTGTATGGGATGATATATATGGATTAATCTGTTTGATTAATGATATACATAATAATATTGATGGTTATACTATGGTTATTTGGAGGTTATTGAAATCCTTAAAAGATTCCATAATCTGCACTGATGCTTATCTTTCTATTGTCTACTCTTAAAAAATGAACTTTCTTAGTTAAAGAAATTAACCTGGTAATATTTTTTGCTAGGCATATTTACACTATGATTGTTATATAAATTAGTGTAAACCATGTTAATTTCAGTTACCCCAAACGCAGCTACTGGAGATTATATGACATATTTGGAAAAAAGATTACAGAATGCATTTACAGAGGAGCAATAAATCTAATGATATAAATCTTACTGACCACAGACTTGGGGTATTCAGGGAGTTGAAACCCATACAACTAAAGCTGCTGAAGTAGAGCAACACTATTCTAAATAATCTTGCATTACCATCCCCAATGTTCAGTCACAGGAACCGTTCAAAGCTTCAACCGCACTGAAAGTGATTCATGACTAGATTTCATACTTATGATCGTTGCAGCATTCCCCATGGTCATGTGACCAAAATTCAGGCACTTGGCAACTGGCATGTATTAGTGACAGTTGCACTCCCCTGGGTCATGTGATCAACATTTGTAACCTTCCCAGCCAGCTTCAAACAAGCAAAAGAAATGGGAGAAACTCAGCAATCGGAGTGATTTACTTAACAACCGTGGCAAGAAAGGTCATAAAATGGGGTAAAATTCACTTAACAACTGCCTTGGCTCAGCAATAGCAAACTGGGGCTCAATTGTGGTATACTTTCTTTTGTATTTTTACTCCAGGAATAACTATCAGTACAAAGAAACCTTTTTCTTATAACTTTATTTCATACAAAAAGGATCTGTTGTTATCCAGTCATTTCTGATTCTTCATGATCCAATGGACATCACTTCAACAGGCTTGTCTGTCAGTAACTGTTTCTTTGATTTCTTGTAAACTCATCAGGAATAGTATCTAGATACCTTGTCTTCTGTTGGCCTTTCTTCAATTTCCAATTATTTTTATCAAGCATCAGGCCTTCTCTAATAACTCTTGATGTTCGTTTTTTGTATAAAACATTTAAGCTTTATATTTTTAAAAAAGAAAGTCTTAAGTAGTGAAGAGTGATCAGTATGTTTTATTTCATTGGATATTGTGTTGTTCTTACAATCATATCTTCTCAGAAATTTTCTTTAGCATCACAATTCAGAGTTACAGATTTTTCTTTCTTTGTTTGCTTTGATGGTCTCGATTTCACAGATGAATATTATAGCTGAGAAAGCTATGGCCTCAGTAAATACATAACCTGCATTGTCAGTCTCATATCTATGTGCTTTAAGCAGTAGCTTTCTATGCTGTACTTAAAATTAAGTTGTAAGGAAGTTGTTGGCTTTGCCTCACTTAATGCAAAAATGTTATTATACTGGCACACCCTTTTAAAATTTGGAGAAGGATATAATAATAGCTAGGCCAAAAGGTATATGCACTATAGGTTTCCTTTGATATATTACTGTTTGAAAATAAAGGAAATAATGATGAGGATGAGGATGAGGATGATTGATGATGATGATGATGATGATGATGATGATGATGATGATGATGATGATGATGATGATGATGATGATGATGATGATGATAAAGGCAATTGTTTTGTGAAAATATTTGTGATTGAAGGCAAGGACTAACTTTATTTAACTTTCTTTGAAAATACTATCTGGTTTTGTTGAAATCACTGGGATTATCCTAAAAGAGTGATTTTTTCTGAATATTTGTGTAATAGATTTTCCACTTTGTGTTAGTTAGGTTTTTTGGCAGGTTGTTTTTCAATTATTAGTAACTAATTAGTCTCACAAATTTGCTGTATTAGTTATCTAAGATACAGGTAGTACTCAACTTGTCAACATTGGAGGTTACAATGGATCTCCCTGCAAAAGTTCTTACAACCCGGTTCTGAAGTTCCAGTGCCCTCCAGTGACTGAATTTTGGGCACTTGGAAACCACCCACATTTGTGACCATTTCTAGGATTCTACATCCTGAGATATCCTGAGATATTCTAGCAACTGGGCAAAAAGTGCAGTGGAAGCAATAGTAGAAAACCGCGTTAACATAGCAACTGTGCTGGCTGATCCCACAGATTCCTTAGCAACACTAACATTTCTCAGCATTCACAATGTTCTCACATTAGTCATGATTGGAAGACACTAATTAACATACAGCAACAGTGCAAATTTTGTGATGACATCTGGCAATCCGTTCTATTCTGCGCCGTGATTCACTGATGCAGCTAATAGTATAGCAAAAGGTTTTAAGAGTACTGTGGAACAATGAACTGGCCACCTGGAGCCAGCAGGTATTTTTCCCTTCTGAGTCCCAATTTTGGTGCTCCTTGAAAAGGAGGGTTAAAACATCTCCACCCTCTCCTAAATTCAAAGATTTCTTTTATAAAAAGGGAACTGAAAGCTAACATGATTGCAACTTGACTGCAGAAGGTAGGACTTCAGTAACAGAGTGGTTAATGCCTGGAATGCACTACCTGACTCTGTGGTTTCTTCCCCAAACCCCCAAACCTTTAACCCTTAGACTGTCTACTGTCAACCTCACCCCATTATTAAGACATCTTTAATGGGCATGCATAAGTGCACCAGCATGCCTACCGTCCCTGTCCTACTGTTCCCTTTGATTTGTATCCATTTCATGTATTCATAGTTATGTTTATACTTATAAAAAGGTAAAGATTTCCCTCACACATATGTGCTAGTCATTTCCAACTCTAGGGGGCGGTGCTCATCTCCATTTCAAAGCTGAAGAGCCAGCACTGTCTGAAGATGTCTTCGTGGTCATGTGGCCGGCATAACTAAAGCACGGAATGCTGTTACCTTCCCACCAAAGGTGGTCTCTATTTTTTTCTACTTGCATTTTTAGGTGCTTTCGAAACTGCTAGGTTGGCAGAAGCTGGGACAAGCAACGAGAGCTCACCCCATTGCACAGCACTAGGGATTTGAACGGCTCAACAGACGACCTTCTGATCAATAAGCTCAGCTGTCTTATCCGCTGAGCCACCATGTCCCTTTAGTCCTAATATAGGTGGGGAGAAAAAAATGTAATGAAGGACATGACTATGTAATTGAGGTAAGATATACAGTATGTGCTCATGTGCAGTAAGAAGAAATAAGTTGATGCTTCTTGGTTTCCCCCCATTTTCATTACTTAATATATGCACATAATCTTTTAGTAGTCAGTTCAAGATTCTGATATGTCTGCAGAACAGTTGGGTAACCTAATAAATTAGTGTCTTTAATGACTTTGTATGCTAGCACTAGAGCAGACTGAAGCCTAGAAACTAGGGTTTAATGTCTGAGGCTATCTGCATAATGACAGGGCTCTATTGTACCAAAGTGTCCTGAAAATTTATCATTTTGAAAGTCAGAGAAGTCATCAGGATTGTCAAAATCCACCAAATTTGAGACACCTTTGCTAAAGAGAGCTCCACTAAACACACACACAGAGACAGAGAGAGAGACACACACACACTTCTCCCTCCTGGAAGATATACTCTTGTAAGCTACAAACATATTTACACAGTACAGCAGTGTTTTCCCCTTCTTACTGATGTATAAAAGATCAAGGTTACTACTATTCCCTCTAACAGCCATTCAGGAATATCTATGATAAATACTTATTGCATTTCTTATCATTGTTATTTACCTCGCCATAAAAAAAACATTAGTAGTAATGACAAAGTTGTACACAATACCATATTATTTAGGGTTTATTTGTTTGTTTTTTAAAAAAAATAGCTTCTAAAAGATCAATCTTAATTTAGTTTCCTGTTAGTTTCATCTGCATCAGTTTGGTTTCAAGCTTTTAGTATTTAGTATTCTTGAACTTACAACTTTGACTTTCATGAAAATGGCACGGCATTTGTAGATGTTTCATCCCCTGAGGGTCATCAGTCTTAGCCAATTAGATAAAGACTCCATATTTTATGAATACTGAAAAAGAGGCTCATGTTCTCTATCCATCCACGATTTGCAGTATAGAATACTTTTATTATTTTGCTTATAGACTTAATGTTATTTATCTAAAGTGACTTGGTGTTTTTTTTTTCCAGTCATTCTGTTCCTTTTTTTTGTGTGGGGGAGGGTAGTGATCAGATGTGGCAAATGAGATCAGCGGGGTTTGTTTTCACACAGGCACAACTAAAGATTCAGAAAAACAATATTGTAGGACTCGTTATTCCACAGGGTCAATTTCATACATTAATGTCAAGCATCAGGGAAATCAGGAAATCCAGGCAGTTCAAATGAGTACAAGAATGTATTGCAAGGTTAAGCTCTCTGCAAGAATCTGAACTATTAACGGTCAAGGGAAATGAGCGGAAGTTAAGAACAGAAAGGAATTCAGAAAGGCCTGGGCTTAGATTTCTTTGAACTCAAGACTGATGACAGGTTTGACCCCGCCCTTGGGCCCAGCCTGCTTATCTCCTGCAATTACACTTGCACCATTATTTCTTCTCTACTTTCCATCCATCAGCTAGTTCAGAGTTCTTTCACTATTGTTAGGAAATTGGCATTTTTCTATATATTTGTGTTGCCTTTGTCTAAAGGCAGAAAAATGAACCAACTGTGTTTTAGAGTGAACACTATCTATGTATTAAGATAGTTCTGCTATTTGAAAACCAAGAAAACTGATTTTATTAAAATAACTCAAAAATGGAGAAGGCTATTGCACAAGCAGAACTATTGAATAATAGTTATTGAGTAAAAACAGACCACAGTAAGAGTTCTTCCACTGGATCCTTTTGAGATGAATTTTTTTAATGGAAATTATTAATATTTTGTTTTGTGTTGAGATCAGTAACATTCAACCAGTCAAGGGATCCAGGCATGTATGGTTAGGTTCCAAGGATCATTTCCAGCTCCAACAATTCTGACAGCATCACAGTTCCTGCTTGAATCGCTTCTTTGCTGAAGGTAAGGAATCACCAGGTGAATCTGTCCTCCATAAAGCTCTGAACAGCTGCAGCTAAAGTCAATTAAGCTGATTCCATTGTGTAAATCTTGGCATTAGCAAAGCCAGTATAACTATCTTTCAAAATTCAATTAACAGCTTTCTGTTTCCCCAACGGCTTGAACTAACATAAAAACTAGGTCTTCTGAAACCCCTTTTTCTAAACAATGGGCACCTTCCTCATATAATTATGCAACCTGGAAGCCTCCTAGGTGAAAAAAAAATGAGGCACTAGTTTAATTCCCCAGATAAATCAGTGTGAAAGTGCTTAATCTGATCTGTCATCTCTTTTAAAAGTTTGGTGGAACTATCCTGGATCTAAACAAAAAAAGAAAAATTGACTTGGGCCAGTTGGTGAAATGATTAATTTACAGTGTTATTGCTAAAATAATCATTGCAATATTTCAGAAGGAGTCCTCCATTTGCAGGCTTTTCCCCAGAAAGAATCGAGGGAGTGCAATGGAGCCTTGTTTGGCATAGGTCTTGTATTCTATTTTTAGCAAGCCTTAACCTTATATAAAAGGGACACGGTGGTTCAGTGGGTAAGACAGCTGAGCTTGTCGATCGGAAGGTCGGAAGGTCGGCAGTTCAGCGGTTCGAATCCCTAGTGCCACGTAATGGGGTGAGTTCCCGTTACTTGTCCCAGCTTCTTGCCAGCCTAGCAGTTTCGAAAGCATGTAAGAATGCAAGTAGAAAAAATAGGGACCACCTTTGGTGGGAAGGTAACAGCGTTCCATGCGCCTTTAGCATTGAGTCATGCCGGCCACATGACCATGGAGATGTCTTCAGACAGTGCTGGCTCTTCGGCTTTGAAACCGAATATATATATAGGTTAATACGGCACAATGAGTACATAAAAGGAATACAAATAAAGGGAACATTAGGACAGGGACGGTAGCCACACTGGTGCTCTTATGCACGCCCCTTACACAGACCTCTTAGGAATGGGATGAGGTCAACAGTAGACCTCACAGTAGAACACAGTAGAACAGTAGAACAGTCTTAGGTTCAAGTTTTGGGGGTTTTGGGATGAGACCACAGAGTCAGGTAGCGCATTCCAGGCATTGATCACTCTGTTGCTGAACTCATATTTTCTGCAATCTAGTTTGGAGCTTGTACAGTGGAGCACAGCTTCATCAGGTTAGACCCAGCCTCAGCAGATTCATTTGCTCAACATGCTCAGCTTGTTTAGTATCTGTTGTTGTTTTGGTTTTTTAAAAAAAACTTTGTGTGTCGTGCAAACCCAATGCGTTTGGTTGGTTGAGTTAATCCAGCTGCTGGAGAGAAAGTAAGTTTTGTGGAAGCAGCCATTCTTTGTAAGTGAAAAGCTTCTGCTCTCTGTCAAAGGCAAACAGAGGCAGTCACAAAAAGGCACTTTTTGTGAACAATTAAATGTGTTAATATCTTTTGAGCTAAGCTGCACAAATTTCATTGGTGCAGACTGGGATCAGTTCCATATATACCAGAGGTCTTCACACTTGGCAGCTTTAAGACTTGTGGACTTCAACTCCCAGCATAGCTGGCTGGAGAATTCTGGGAGTTGAAGTCCACAA
>JANHFP010001537.1:74882-86306 GCA_032468135.1 Calamaria suluensis
AACATGATATGCCAAAGTCCTGTGTATGTTTTGTTGGTTCAGATTGGATGGGATGGAAGAAAAAACATTTTTAAAAAAATTAAAAACATTTTTTTAAAAAAAAGCTTTGCATGCATGCCAAAAAATAGCACATCAGAGGAATGATTTCCCCTTTCTGATTTCCTTATTTTTGACATGCCAATGATGAATAAATTAATATAGGAAAACATTGAGACTAGACCCATTTAATGCTTGAAGTAGAACAATCCTGAAAGGATCCCACCCTATAATTTCATCATAGTTTGTCCCTAAGCTTACTTTAATAGAGCTGATTTAAGCTCTATTAGCTTAGATCAGCTCTGATTTAAGCTCTAATAGCGTTTCCTCCAATCTTTGATTTTTTTTCTCCCCAGTGATCCACCATGCATGCTTTTATTTGTTTTAAAAAATAGGAAAAGTATATGGCTTTAAATCCTATTGGACTCAAGATGGAACTGTAACTAATATTCCCTTTATTTTAGCAGGGACAAAAGCTGGTCTGTTTCAGAAGCTCCAAACTGAACTCAAATCAGATTCAAAAGACTACAAAAGACTAGAATACGAATTATAGCTGGCCATCACAGTTTTGATCTTTTAACCTACAATGAAATAATATATTTCTTCTCATTTTAATGAATGGTGAAACCAACCCTTAGACAAATTGGATTTTGCAAGAGGCAAAACTGGTTGCATTTTGCACCAGGCAAGGGCTCACTAATTTCAAATACAGAGATGAGTATAGCTGGAGAAGACCTGGGCTCATGACCAGTGCACCAATATAAGAGAGGATGGTGACTTTTTCTATCACGCAAAGCCTTGTTCCAGCTGCCTAAAATTACATGAACTAGTCAAATTGCATACTGTGTGGATAATTGTGTGAGATTTTTGTGATGGCTCATCAGAACTCATCATCTTTGAAGGCTGATTCATCCATTGCACTGATGGCTGCTATGTCTAAGTGGTTCCTTTACATTTTTTTTAAAAAAAAACATAATTTAGAAAATGCAAGAGTTGCATGGATGGTGCTGAATGGCCAGGCATTGAAGAACAGGAAGCAGAGGTTCATTTGCTATGAACTTCAGCCTTGGCAAGGCATTTAAAATTCTAAGCATGGAGGAGAAGCAGGAATACCTGACCCAAGTCAGCCCTACTTCATCTACCTCTGATCTCATCTTAATGACAGGTAAGATCTGAAATGAATCTTGCTGAATGTGGCCTACACAGCCAAGGGCCCTGATTGGGCATATCTGCTGACCATAGAGTGGATTTGATTGTGCGGTCATAGGAATATGGCTTGAGTTTTCCTTCAGGGGTCTCCAACCTCGGCAACTTTAAGACTTGTGGACAGCAAAGTGGGCTGAGGAATTCTGGGAGTTGAAGTCCTCAAGCCTTAAAGTTGCCAAGGTTGGAGACCCCTGCTTTAGATCAGACATCAATGTCTGTCCAGGCTTTCTGAATGGCTGGATACATTTAAAAAAAATAATAAGGGCACATGCTCACTCACAAATTTAAATTGATTTAAAAGTAAATCCTTGAGAACTATAGTTCTAGGTAAGAAGAGGACACCAGGAAGCTATTCGGAAACTCTTTTTTTCCCATCTTTGCAGAATTTTCATTTTCTAAGATTCGCAAGGAGTGCTCCGATCAATTAAAATATTGCATGAAAATATGCTTTCTTGCATTCATACTAAAGATAGAACTTCAGCAGCCTGTGCCTACAAGTAAATCTGAGAAGGAAGAAGGAAGAAATAAAGTTAGGTAACTGCTGTAATGCCAGCCTGGAAAAATAGGAAAAGATGCTGAATTTGGAAGTTGCTGGCTAAACTGAGAAGTATGAAGCAATGCATCTGTCACTTGAAAATCCTCGTTCTGAGTATATTAAGAATCTATTGAAATTAAGAGATGCCTGCACGATTTTGGGAAGATCACCTTATGGTCATGAAGGCATCTATTGAGTCTTTCCTTCAGGATGGAATGAGAGTGCTGGGCTCAAAGGGTTGGATTGCTTCAATGACCCTTTGAATAAGTTAATCTGTAGGAATAAAAATTAAACTATGGGGGTCCCGATTACTTTGAAAAGCTGGTAAGGAATGTGTCATTTTTCACCTTCGGATTCATAGGCCTTGAATGTTGTTTTCTGTTATAGTAACTGCATTGTATATAATTGCACTCCTGTCAATAACACTGCACTTTTTTAAAAAAATAAAATATTTTTTTTTGTTATGGTTTCTCTAAACTACCTTTTAAAAGTTGTAATGGAAAAATGTGTAAGTCAGGGTTTTTCAAACTGTGTTCTGGAGTTCTATGAGAATGTAGTAACAGTTTCTAAGGCTAAAGGCAAAATGAAATTTTAAAAAATTGAATGCAACCAATTTTCCATCACCGGAGCTTTGTTTCCTGATTAGGATCTCTAGATTTAAAAAAAATAACTAATAGTTTAACAGTTTTTAAAGTTAAATTTTGTTTAAGCCACACAGCCCCAAAAAGTTAGAAAACTCTCGTGGTAAGTGACTGAGGAAGTATCTAAATAGAAAATTTATTTCCCTGACCAAGTCACTTGGACATGATCGGTATACTGTTATTGCTAGAAATGGAAATCAAATAATTAACAAGAAATTTTAAAAAAATGAATCATGTGCTCAAAGTCAGATTTTGAACAAAACACAAACAAAGGTTTAATTAAAACCTCTGCTTTTCTTTGCCTAACTGGGTACAATCCCAATGTGATAGAATTACAACTAGGTGGGACTACAACTAATTCTTCGTTCAGAATTCTGTGAGTTGTAACATCAACACATATGAAGAATTTGGAAAAAACCCGTCAGGGGAATTCTGCTCAAATGGTCCCTGACTTGGAAACTGACCTTCTCTTTTCACAAGAGGGGGGTGCCAAGATTGCACAGTAAAAGAAAACATCACAACAATCTCTTTCCCTTCCCTGTTTAGAAATGCTGCGCTCAGTCTTGTAATCTTGATAACAAACATCTTTATAATTTAAAATAAAAAGTTTCAATATGGCTGCACCACTTTACCACATTATTTCTCTGACAGAACTTGCTGGGATGAATCCCCACTAAGCTTTATTGTAGAGATCAGGAAGACTAAAAAGATGTTTTGAACATTCACACTTTCTTTAAAACACATTAATAAGATGTATTATTCACTAAGTCAGAGGTCTTCAAACTTGGCAGCTTTAAGACTTGTGGCCTTCAACTCCCAGAATTCTCCAGCCAGCTATGCTGGAAATTGAAGTCCACAAGTCTTAAAGCTGCCAAGTTTGAGGAAACCTGCACTAGGTTTATTGCCATACCTAGCCCATTATGCAATGTAGCAATAGCTCTTAGACTTATGTACTGCTTGACAGTGCTTTACAGCCCTCTCTTAGTGGTTTACAGAGTCAGCATATTGTCAGCAAAAAACTGGGTCCTCACAATGTTACTTTGGATGGGGGGGGGGGAGGAAATTATTTGAAAGCTCCCCCAAACAAAATATTTCATTTCGGGACACCAAGACATGTTGGCTTTTTCTTTTTTCTTTTTGGCTTTTTTCTTGTTAAAAAGAAACATATATTGAAAAGGGTTTTTCTTTTCCTTTCCCTAAATGTAAAAATACATTTCTACATTATAGTCATTCCCACATCTGTCTCCACATCTGTCTCCCCTTTATAGGCTGTAGTCATACCAAAAAGTGACACTATCACATGATGCTACAGATTGTGGGGCCCTGCTCTGATTCTCATTCTAAAGTGAACACAACTGTCTTTTCTCACTTGGGTGTGTAGGGTAGGTATAGGGACACACCAAGAAAACCTTGAGGAAACTATTCAGAGATGACTACAACAACCAATGCAAAAACAGAGAAAGGATTAGGCTAAATCAGAGGTTCCCAAACTTGTCAGCTTTAAGACTTGTGGACCTCCATTTGAAGTCTTAAGTCTTAAGCTGACATGATTGGGAACCTCTGGGCTAAATCCTCCCTGATTCCTAGAATAAGGGGCGTGCATAAGAGCACCAGCGTGCCTACCGTTCCTGTCCTAATGTTCTCTTTATTTGCATTCATTTTCATATCCAATTCATGCTTATACTTGTATATATTACCTAATATGTAATTGAAAAATAAATAAAATAATAATAATAATATAAGAAAGAGGAAAGGGGGAAAAAAAACCCCATAGTCAGGATTGCAAGACACCGTTATGATAACTAAGTGATTCTCAACCTCAGGCTCTTTAAAACGTATAGATTTCAATTTCCATAATTCTCCAGCCATCATGCTGCTGGAGAATTCTAGGGTTTGAAGTCCACAGATCTTAACGTTGCTGAGTCTAGTTCAGTTGATAATGTTCTACTCAAACTCTACGCTCATTTCTTGATCAGATCAACTTCAAAGGGCTAATATTGGTAGCCCCAGTGCTGATCATGGGCAGGACTGATCATGGGCAGGACTGAATGACAGTTTGACTTGATGCCAGGACTACTAGAGAACAGAAGCAATGCAGAACAATCTTTTGCACTTTTGCCAAATCTGGGCTA
This sequence comes from Calamaria suluensis, assembly GCA_032468135.1. Classification (NCBI taxonomy): domain Eukaryota; kingdom Metazoa; phylum Chordata; class Lepidosauria; order Squamata; family Calamariidae; genus Calamaria; species Calamaria suluensis. The sequence goes on from JANHFP010001537.1 coordinate 79,433, forward strand.
CAAACATCCAGATGATCATGAGATAGCACCAAACAGTACAATATATTCTTAATTAAAAGGCCAGGAACTGGATTCGGGGTTGTAAAATAAAATAAAAACATATACAATATTGCTGAGCTACTAAACTATAGACATTCCCTGCTTTTGAACCAGGCTTTAGTCTGCTTAGTTTCAGTAAGCGGCTATAAAACAAGAATTTTTATTATTATGGGCAGCCTAAGTATGTAAAAGGTAACTGACATAAGCCAGTGCAAATTGGACTCTGAATCAGTAGGAACCATTGTTGTCATTTAGTTCCTTTTTTGTCTTTGGATGGGAATTTATGTATTGTACATGTACAGTAATAGTATGTATTTATTTGGAATATGTTGGCTTCTCTGTGACCAGTAGGATATTGGCCTACAAATTGATCTCAGGCTGTAAATTGTTAAAGGACTTCAGAATTTTTTAAGGTTTTGTTCAAACTTCAGTGAAGAAGGTTTTAATACCTATAAGGAGCTATGCCTTTCATAGCTCACTTTAGTAGCTAACACCACGATTGATTATTGTAAAAAACAAAAAAAATAGAGAAATTTAACCAGGATAACTCTACCTGCTGTTAACTAAAGCTTGCATAGAGTTACCAGCTGTCCAACAAAAGAACAACATCAACTCTTTTTTTTTTGGTCTATGTTCAATGTCCTCCATCCAGCAGGCACAGTCTTAAAATTAAATATTGTCAGGCTTTCTGAGTATTTTAACAGGCTTTCTCTGAAGCTTTATAGTGGTTTCCCACTTGCTAAGTTGTATCTGACTTTTTGTGACCTTATGGACCACAGCAGTCCAGGCCCTCTGTCCTCCAATGTCTCCTGGAATTTGCCCTAATTCATATTCACTGCATCAACCATCTAACCATCTCACGCTCTGCTGTCACCTTATATTTCTCAACATCTGGGTCCTTTCCAGTGAGTCCTCTCTTCTCATTAGATGGCCAAAGGATTTTGAACTTCAGTACCTGTTCTCCCAAGAACAGTTTCTCTAGTAAGTTCTAACAAGTTAACCAGCACAGTTTTATGACCTTAGTTAATTAAGTACCTCCTGGGCTTGTGCTGCTGCCTGAAATTGACAAGACTTTAATCAGTTACTTGCTGAATATTTTTGGCCTCCTAATGGGCTGTAGCCCATTTCTGTAATTGGAAGAAAAGGTATTTCTGATGCTGGGAAAGGTTATTTTTTACATACACATGTGGGAAAGTCTCTTTTTTTAGTTTATCACTGCACTGATTTTTTGTTGTAGATGTCAAGATAATAAAAATTAATCTGTCCTCATTTGTCTCTCATTTGTCCTCCCTTCCACTTGTTAGTGTCTCACCTTCCCTCTGTTCAGATATCTGGTAACCCTAGCTTTGTGGTGTTTTGTATTTGATATCAAAATATATTTGGAACCTGCCAAAGCTCAGACACAATACCTGTCTATGACATGTTAAACCAGATTTATTCCCCCCCCCCAGATTATGTAACTACCCTTTTAGCATGCGGTGGCCACAACTCCCGTTCTCAACAAAATTGCAAAAGTGGCCTCTCACTAGATGTCTGTTTGATGTCACAACCCAGGACCAGGTACAGGGCTGGAAGTGGGGTCAGCACAATGTTACTTCCCTCACACTGACTGGTTGGATCCCTTCCTGGGGATGTTGCTGACCTTCAGAGTTGAACCTGGCTCTTCATGGTCCCCCTAAGATTATGCTAGAAGGGGAAAACAAGCTATAGGATGTGAAAACAGCTCTTGAACTTATAACACATTCATTTTGTATTAACTCTTCGTTGTGGCTCTTCTCACAGTAAAAGTGAGTTGCCAAAATGATTCTGAGAGCTTTGATCCTTATCAAAAAAAGTACAGGTGGGCCTCTCTATCCCATATGCACTTGGAGTAAAACATATTTCTGACTACTCTCTTCCATAAAATGTGCATACATTACTACTAATGTATAAGATACTTATCTCTCTCACTTAAAAGATGAAGACAGAGCTGAATAGTCACCCATGTTGTGGTTAGAAAGGTTATTTGATGGAGATGAATCTTTCTCTTGGAGTTGTATTTTGGAGAATATTCAATTTTTCTTGTTGAAGTTACAACCACCCCCTTTGCCAGATGTTCTGTTGCTCTGCCTTCTCTTTCCCTCCCCATCTGGTTCTCCTTCATCTTCAGTTTTCTGAGCTTTTAACCTCATAAAGTGATTAGAAAACATATATGAACTGGGGCTGGTATTGCCCCCCCCCCAAGGGACAGTAGGAATGGGTGAAAACTTAAATGGAGACTGACGATAATGCATCACTGAGAAATCACATGAATGATCCCAGACAATCAGGAATCAAAACACAATATATGGATTGTGTGTAAGAGGAAGTGACAGAGTAAAACAACAACAACAACAACAACAACAACAACAACAAAGGATATGTTCCTTATGTCTTAAGGTAACCAGTAAGTGATGAGGACAAACAAAATCACGAGGTGGGAGGAAAATAAAAAAAGAAAAGAAAGGGAAAGGAACATACAAAGTCAAATGTTTTCATAGGCATCATACAAATTACAGCTAGTCCTCATTAGCAACTGCAATTTGGACTGGCAATTCTGTCGCTAAGCAAAGCGGTCTTTACATGAACTGTGCTTACAACCTTCCTTCAGCTTCCTTTTGCTTTGCAAAGTTGCAAAGATCGTAAATGATCGCAAAGCTACCTTTTTGTCGCCCTCGTAAATGTGAGCGGTCACCAAACAAGGCGGTCCCTAAATGAGGACTACTTGTACTGAAACAGGGATGGGTTGTTTATTTTTTTTCCAGAGACTGTCAAGAGTGAAAAAAAAAATGACTCTGCTATTTCTCTCTCCTACGCTGTGATGGTGGGGAGAGCCTAATTCCTTCTTAGACCTTTCCTCGGCAGGGAGAAGCTACCTGTAGATCACTTTGGCTGAAGCTTTCCTCTTCCCGGAAGGGGGGAAACCAAATGTGCCCCTCTCCCTTTCTCTGTATAAGAAAACACCTGTCCTTTCATTTTAAAAACACATGTAAAACTATGGCTTTAGAATAATAACAACAACAATAATAAGAGGAATTAAAAAGCTGTGTAGACTGCAGCTCATTAACCTTTTCCATCCCTTTGGAGGCATTGCCTAGAAGTGAGGATGTACAAAATCAGGAATGGAAGGGAGGGCGGGGCTCAAGGGAACGGCTGGGATTGGAGCAGAGCATGGGAAGGGAAGGGGGGGCGTGAGAGGTGGTGGTAAGTCTAAATTCCCCATTGGTCAATGAGAAATCCATTGCTTTACTGTCCACGGACAGGCTGGCAGTCTGTCGCAGTTTACTTCTTAAACATATCCTGGAGCGGACCTGGCAGGTATTTAATAACGGTGTCTAGGATGCTTTCTTCTTCCTCCTCTTCCTCGTCCCCACAGCCCGGCGGGATGGCCTTCTTGGGGCGCGTCAGGCTTCCTTCTGCATTTGCTTCCATAGCGGCTTGGGCCTCTGCTTCCCTTTCCTCCTTCTTCTTAATGCCGTACTACAGAAAGGGGGAGAGACAGAACAGAAGCTTTAAGCAATGGAGGGAAAGCAACCACAAAGCAGAGAACTAACCCAGAAGGGAGGAGAAATTTCCTGACGGGACAATTAATCAGCGGAACGGCTCGCCTTCAGATAGGAGCTCCATCGCTGGAGATTTTAAAGAAGAGATTTGACAGTCCTTTGTCTGAAAGGCTATAAGGCAGGATTGTCAAAGTCCCAGCACATTGGCCAGATGCATCATTTGTTGACCACACCCACATCCGATTAGCAGTCCTGATATGGCATGTGACACCACAGTCATCACGTGAGTTTGACACCTGTGGTATAGGGTCTCTTGCTTGAGCAGGGGGTTGGACTAGATGTGAGGACCCAGCTTGATGCAGAAACAGGAAGACAAGGCATCAAAGGAAAACAGTCTTTATTTCCAAACCCAAATGCTCATTAAAATAATTGACCGGCAATGCTGACTTTTCCTCAGAAGCAAAATGAAGACATGCCAAGATTAGGCACAAAGTCTGGCTGCAGTCTAAAGTACTCACAATTAGGAAGTGATAACGCTGTCCAAGCTTGATGAGATATCTCACAATAGGAATCCAGAATCTTGGAGGCAAAGAGTTACCAAGCAGCTACACTGAAAATCAGCTTTTGACTCCAGCAATTAGTTCTACAAAACTGGCCAGTTTTAAAGCCTCCAGCTCAGCTGTGTCCCATTCCTCACTTCCTCCTAAGTAGACCTTTTTCCAAAGCTCTCTTGTCCCTGCATCTCTGCCTCGGATCAGGTAGGGGAGCTGATCCCAGTTCATCCTTAGAACTCCTCCTCACTTGTTCTGCCCCTATCCCACTGGGTCCAGCTTAGGCCTGCTCTTTCCCATCCTTGTCCACAGCTCCAGTCTCCCCCGCACTGCTCACTGCCAGATGTTCCTCCAAATCGGATGCTGACAGAGTTATAACACTAGAAGACTTCCAAAGTCCCTTCCAATTCTGTTATTCTGTTATAACCAGACAGGATAATACCGGCTGAATGTCAGCATTTGCTTTAGGGCGGATGACATCATGCCAGAACCCATTCTGGCCAAATGCTGCGCTCAGCCTTTAAATCAAATAATAGTTTTAAATGTCAGGCCAGATGGTGAATGATAGAGCTGAGGAAAGAAGGGATCATTTCTCCTAAAGCAAAGAAACATTACAAACCAGCTAATCCCTTAGACCAGGGGTGAAATGCTACCAGTTCAGCTGAACTGGTAGCGGCGGCAGCTAATGGTTTGGAGAACCAGTAGCGGCGGTAGCACAAGCCGTGTAACTTTGAACAGTCACTAAACGTATTGTTTTAAGTCAAGGACTAGCTATAATGAATTTAGAGACTATGCATTCAAATTCATATGCGAGACATTTGTTAAGTGAATTTTGCACCATTTTACAACTCTTCTTGCCTCAGTTGTTAAGTGAATCACTTTAGTTGATAGGTTAGCAACCCAGTTGTTAAATTAATCTGGCTTCCCCATTCACTTTGCTTGTCTGAAGGTTGCAGAAGGGGATCACATGGTCTTGGGACATGGGAATGGTCATAAATAAACTGTGAAAAATGATCATAAGTTACTTCTTTCAGTGCTGTTGTAACTTTGAACAGACATTAAACAAACTGTTGTAAGTCAAGGACCACTCCATAGTGCTTTATAGACCTCTCTGAGTGCTTTATAATGTCAGCACAATCTGAGCCCTCATTTTATTGACCTTGGATGGATGGAAGGCTGAGTCAACCTTGAGCCTCATTAGGATTGAACTCCTGGCAGCAGGCAGAGCCATTCTGCAATGCCACATTTTAACCACTGAACCACCAGGGGCAGTGAGTATGGAATGAATGAATTGTCCCAGGAACCAGTCTAAATGGCACCTGCCGATGGTGTGATGACCCGATCCAAACTCATTAAACAGAAACAGAAAGCCCAAAGAATGAAGAGTATTTTTACTAATGGCAAAATAGAGGCTAATTGGTCAGCCAAGTCTGTTAACCCCTCTGTGTCTGACTCTGACTGAGGCTGAGGCAAGACAGGTGGTATCTTTCCCATCAAGAACCTTAAGTGGGCGCCAGAAGCTCTTACAGGATCTGATTCTTTCACCTCCATGACAACCAAAACCATGTTGTGACCTTGACCCGCAAATGCCACTTTTTGTAATAAATGTGCGCAACTCTGTAATCATCTTCTCCCAGCTAGGACTGCATTCCAATCTGTGGAGCTCTCTTATCAAAGCGGAATGCCGATAGATGCTAAATACTTGCACCTCATTTCAGAAATTCCAGGATAAAGAGTTTTGGGTTTAAAAAAACCCACACACAATACAAAACAAAAATCTATCAAACCCCCCTGCCTTCATATTTGATTCTTATGTACAGACTCTCAGTCTTGAAAATATCCTGTGGCGATGAGGTGTCATTTCAATTATGCTACATTAAGGATGCACTTCACCAGCAAAATGACCTTCGAGAGGTCAGATCATCTTCTATGAAATTATTCGTCTGTCAGAATCCAAAAGTAATTGCTTTTCCTGAATGGTCCCTGCCACTTTGCTGGTAGGCTTTGCATTCCAATTAAACCACTGTACGGATATCATGATGAGACTCAATCTACACATGCACAAGGATGGTTGGTTAAAGGCATTACATTCTTCAGGCTAGCAAAACACGTGATGAGAATAAGTGGAAAACCTGAAAAGAAAATTAGGTGGGATTTCAAACAGATTTAAAGGATTATTTCAGGATAACACTTTTCAGCAATCCTCCTGGTTTGAATATGTAAAGTGCAGATGTTCCTTTGATGGCTTACCTTTTTTTTTTTGAAAGAAAAGAGAGCTATTAAATTAAGTCGAAGTGATTAGCGGCGCTACCGATAATTCATCTCCATAAGTTAGCAGATAAACAAAGTATACCTTTCAAAGGAAGAATAGACACCCAGCAAGGCCCCAAGAAACCCCTCCATACTTTTCACAGTAATGAATTCATGCAGCCGTTTGATTCATGGCCGGTTGCTTCCAAAGTTGAGCAATCAGAATTATGACCGCAGCAACTTTAACTACTTCCCCTGAAATTAGTGAGATTTTATTCTAATACTACCATGGGATTACACGATCTGTTCATGCAGATCTTGGATGAAAAGAAGTAACCTTAATAGTGGCTTCCATTGCTTCCTATGAGAATTTCAACTTGCCCTGTTTTATAAAAACCAACCAATGTTCTCTAGATCAGGGGTCTCCAACCTTGGCAACTTTAAGACTTGTGGACTGCTAGGTTGGCAGAAGCTGGGACAAGTAATGGGAGCTCACCCCGTTACGTGGCACTA
>JANHFP010001537.1:132358-145113 GCA_032468135.1 Calamaria suluensis
GGGTGAGCTCCCGTTACTTGTCCCAGCTTCTGCCAACCTAGCAGTTTCGAAAACACCTAAAAATGCAAGTAGAAAAAATAGGGACCTCTTTGGTGGGAAGGTAACAGCATTCCGTGCGCCTTTGGCGTTTAGTCATAGTCATAGTCATGACCATGGAGACGTCTTTGGACAGTGCTGGCTCTTCTGCTTTGAAATGGAGATGAGCACCGGTCCCTAGAATCAGGAATGACTAGCACATATGTGTGAACAGAACCTTTACCTTTACCTATAACTGAATAAAAAATGCTTACGATAGACGATGAAGCTAGGTTAATGGAAGAGGTATAAGGGCAAATAAACAATGTTGAAAAAGTCAACATCAGATAGTGTGCTTAGTTGAGGGGGCACCTTGCTTGGTCAGCAGTTTGTTCAATTGCTTCTAATACACAACCTCAGGAATGAATGGATACACGAAAAATCATTTGATTCAGCTTTCCAAATAAGCAATGTTCTGGACCTATGGCCCTGCATAATGTTTCCCTGATTTGTGGAACTATAAAGCTCTGGTTTTCTGAAAATGTAGGTGGGGAATTAAAATGAAAACTTTGCCCCTCTCTCAGGAAACTACCAAAATGTAGTTTAAAAAGGGGGAATGAGGGGGGAAAAAACCACAGGAATTTAACTCTACATAAAAGAAGGAATCATGTTTAAGCCGCCCACTCATTCAAATGATTTCTTCATTTAATCACACCAGTGCAGTTCAACTTTTTTACATTCTTTTTTTTATTGTATAACAATTTTTATTGATTTTTATGAGGTAGGGGAAAAGGTAAAGGGGATGGGGAGGGTTATTCTTCAACTTTAATACAACAACTAGTCCTTCGAGATTACATGGTCTATTACATAACAATTATATGTATTTCTAGATATTGTAAAATGATATATTCTTACTGTCCAAACAACCATCGGTAGGGTCTTCCCTGCTCCAGAACTAAAACATCTCTCTTTTCTTTCATTTCAATGTTAATATAAAATAATTTAATTATTATATCATTTTATTTAGTTTCCAGTGTCTTAGTTTCTTCTTAATACTTTGTTATTTTTTATCTTGAGATCTCAACTTCCTAGGCGACATCCCTCCCCCCGAGTCCCTGGGTACAGGCATTGGAGTCTTCTCTCTCTTTCTCTACTAATTTTTGTTCATCCCCGTTCTTTCTGGTCCCCAGCACTTCACCTTCTAGGAATATAATCTGTTCTTTGTAGAAAGCTTTCACTTCACTACAGTTATTTATCTTGTATCTTTTTTCTTCCCAGAATATTAAGACACCTTAATATTCACGTGACCTTGAGGATGCTACTGTTGTAAGTTGAGGGCTATCTGTAAACCCAATCATTTCTTGGAAGTGAGAATGCATATGTCAGTTTCAAAGTCTTTGATTTATGAAGCTGATGGAGCAACAATCTAGTAAAAAAACAGAGGATTTTTTTTTGTTTTCTTTTTGTAAAGCAGTTATGGTTCCTTTAAAAAGCCTTATTGTCCTGTTCAATCCACAATAATAATTTCTTGTTTTATATCTTTACTTACAATCATGCTATTAATTATTGCAGTCTCTAAAAAAATAGGAGGCTGGTAAATACTTCTCTTTTAATAATAAACCAAAGCCACACCTGCTTTGATTTATATTACAGTGTGAAAATGCAAAAGAATCGAACTCCTAAATATTTAATATTTAGGCTGAAGACTCTAGTTTTCACATCAGACCATCCTATGCAATATTGAGATAGTCTAAGTGGCCTGCTGAGCTGTGCATTGACCATCTAATCATTAATAAATGAGTATTCATATTTTTTTTTTAAAAAAGTTGATTCTTGCCTGGTTCTTCTAATGAAACAAAGAAAAGATAAACAGGTTTCTAAAAAAAATCAAACAGGAAAGGGCTAAGCAATTTTCACCAGGATTTTTTTTTAAAGCATAGCTTTTGATGTACTTTGAGGTTACTTTCAGTTGGTTTAAAAATTAAAGAAGAGAGATAGAGAGAAACTCAATCAAAGCTTTGGGGTGGTTAGTTCTTCTAAGTTTGCCTTGCAAATTCTCAGAGGTTTCTTCCCTTCAGAAACATTTCTGGCCTTCTACATTATTCTCCGACGCTTGAAAATTCCTTTTACATTTCTAGCAAAGGAGCTTCTAAACTTACATTTTTTGCTTGTTGTGCTTGTTACAAGGAGTGCAGGCCGCAACTCCTTCTTTTGCTGTTATAGTTGTTCTATTGTTTTGAAACTTTCCTGGCTGCCACACTTCTCAGTATTATTATTATTGTTATTGTTGTTGTTGTTTTTGTTGTTGTTGTTATTGTCATTGTTGTTATCATTATTGTTATCATTGTTGTTGTTGTTATTATTATCATCATCATCATCAACAACAACAACAAAACATGGAATATATTGTGTACAATTTGATTAATTGTATTTAATTAACACAGCTTAGGGTGTACTTGGGAGACTCAAAAAAGTTACAGTAGTGGCCACAACTAAGAAATATTACTCTTTTTGCTGCCTCCATCACAGATACCTTAGAAGCACATCATAATATATGTGAGAGTCTGTGTGGCATAGTGGTTAAAGGATTGGACTATGAGCAGGGAGACTAAATTTCATACCTACTTTCATTTGTAGATCCTCACCTAGAAACTTTGGGTCAGTCACTCATTCTTAGCCTAATCTACCCATAGTGCCACTGTAGGGGTACAACAAAATGGAGATTCACATCTAAATCCCTTGGAAGAAAAATGTTTATTGATTTAATTGACTTAACTGATTAATGTGTAATTAAATTTAAATCTCCACTGAAATAAGGAGAAACTTCTTGACAGTGAGAACAACAAACCGATGAAACAGCTTGCCTCCTGGAGTTGTAGGCGCACCATTTCTGGAAGTTCTCAAGACAGGATTGGACACCCATTCATCCAATAAAGGGCCTCCAGCCAGAGCAGGGGATTGGACTAAAAAACCTAAAAGGTCCCTTCTGACCCTATGGTTCTATGGTTCTTTGTTCTGGCTCCACCCATCCCTTTCTCAGGGCACCACCTCCTTTAGGGAGCGGGTCCTCCAACTCATTACACAAAAGGGCTTAGAAATGTCATACAGTCCTATTAGACAGTTTTTCCAGTTTGGCCACAAAATGCTACACGATGAACAACTGTTCTGCATGCAAAGCACGTGCGTTATCTAGAGCTGTAACTCCATCCTTAACAGCTGCTCCCCATGTAGTTACTATGGGAGTAAATATCAGCATAAATTATTGCCTCTTGACTGATTACAGCTTGAACGTATTATAAGGGAACATAAATTCTTTGATTATTCCAAATTGATTTCCAAAATTATATTGTCTTGGTTTTCATCCAGACACATTTGGACACTTTTATCACCGTGTGATTAAAAAAATATAATTAAAATAATGTTTAAATGGTCTATCTCAGTACCATACGTGGCAGAAAGAAATTTCATTTCTAAAATAACTCACCGTAGAGTGCTAGTGGACAATTACTCAAATATGAGCTAGCAGTGTATGGCACCAGCCAAAAAAACTAATACAGTATTTGGTTGCATAAACAGAGGCATAGAATCAAAATCATGTGACGTATTACTACCACTTTATATAAGCTTAGTAAGATCATACCTGGAATAGCGCATCTAGTTTTGGTCATCACATTACAAAAAAGATGTTGAGACTTAGGAAATAGTGCAATGATTAAAGGTCTGGAGACTAAAGGTGATTAAAGGTCTGGAGATTAAAGGTGATTAAAGGCCTGGAGACTACAAACACATGAAGAATAGTTGCAGGAATTGGACATGGCTAGTCTTGAGAAAAGAAAGTCCAGAGATGACATGATTCCATGTTTCCCCAAAAATAAGACCCTGTCATATATTTTTTTGAACCCTGAAATAAGCACTTGGCCTTATTGCCATGTGCTCAACAGCCCGATTAGGCTTATTATCAGGGGATGTCTTATTTTGGGGAAAATAGGGGAGCAGTATTCCAATATTTGAGGGGCGGCCACAAAGAAGACGGGGTCAACTTATTCTCCAAAGTACCAGAAGGCAAAAAAAAAAAGAAACAACGGATGGAAACTAATCAAGGAGAGAATCAACCTAGAACTAAGGAGAAACTTCCTAATAGTGAACACAATTAACCAGTGGAACATTGTGGATGTTCATCACTGGAGGTTTTAAAGAAGAGACTGGGCATCTGCTTGTCTGAAGTGGAATAGGGCCATGATGGCGAATCTATGGTATGTGTGCTTGAAGTGGCGCGTGCCAGTTCCTCTTCCGGGTTTTCAATATGATTGTATTTCACCTTTCTAAAACTTTTCTATTGATCTATTATGAAAGCACATAGGAGAAGGCTTAAAGATTTATACTGTTACTACTACTTTATATTACTGTGGCTCCTCCTTACAAACAATAAGCTTAATTTTTCTCTCATCATTGGGGTACTGCTAAGATCTTAAGCTGATTAAAGCCATACATACCGATCTGAGAGTGAATCAATAAGAATTACTTCTGAGTCAATTTGTACAGGGCTGTGGTATTAACCGATTCATCAACTATATTTGAATCGATTAAACTTTTGGGCGCTTAATATTGGCAGATGAATACAAATAGTTTTAAAGAAAAAAAATCCATGTAGAATTAATATAAATGTGAGAAAGTACTCAAAAGCGGCACTTTATGCCATTTTTATCCCTTCTTTGAGCACAATTCTTTGAAACCTGAATTCTCATCTTGGATTTTTTTACACTGTTTATTATGGCGAATCATATAAAAATTGGTGTGACAAGCTAGCTACAATTAAATTAGGGCACACACATAAAGGCACTTAAGAATTATCAGCCAAAGATGTAAGTTCATTGCATTCAGAAGAGCTTTCTTGTAGATAAAAATAGGATTTTGAGTCCTTATATCCTAACATCTATGCAATTACTCTTCTGATGAAATGGCTAGTGAGACTAACCTAGTGAGACTGGAGGACGAGATGCAGCTTAGAAAATAGTTTGATAACATAAATCCGAGTTCAAAGCAGGAATAGAGATGGAGAAACATCTTGGAATTCACCCTCCCTAACTCTCTAGAATATAAAGGCAGGGAGCCGGGAAGCACTTTGAGACTTTCAAAATTCTCTTACTGAAACCTTACAATAAAGATAGGATTAGTATTCTTGTAGGGATAAAATATAGGCATATTCAATGCTATACTTTTAAATATATTTCTGGGAGGGAGGAAGGAAGGAAAGAAGGAGGAAGGGAGGAAGGAAGGAAGGAAGGAAGGAAGGAAGGAAGGAAGGAAGAGTTTCAATTGGAGATTTCTAAATTGACATCTAGTAGATCAATGGCACAATAAGAAGCAAGAGGTCAACCAAGGGAAGGATACTGCAAAATCCCCATTCCCACTCCACTTTGGGGTGAGCTAGAGGTGGTATTTCTGGGTTCTCTGAACTACTCAAATTTCCGCTAACGATTCTCCAGAACCTGCTGGATTTCATCCCTGCTGTATTTCTAAACTCTTACCTTGGCCTGAATGACAGTTGATTTCCAGTTTAGAACCTTTTGCTCAACGTCATAGAGTCTTACACTCAGTCAGAAAGAGATTCATCCACATCTGCCTTCACAACTTAAATTCTCAGGATTATCAATTTCACATTTGCTCTCTGGTGTCTTGTACCTGATTCTCAGAATTTCAGGCAAAGACTCTGCCTTGGCCTCATCTATTGATATCTTTTCTGAGCACCTGTAAAGGTGAGTTTGCTTGAGAAGAGAGAAGTTCCTTTAACAGGGCTATGAAATACTGCTTTGTATTTCATTCTGGAAAGATGGTTCAGAATATATGGGAACATTCCAGAAGCAACCACACGGTTCCCTAAAATCATATGACATCTGAAGAGGACAACTGTGTGATCCTTGGAAAAGATACAGCTGCTTTAAAGAGATCAGAACAGGAGCTGACTTTGGACTCCAAGTGCTCTGAAGCCTATTTTTTAGAATCCAATTTAAAGCTTTACACAGGCAGCCATTGGGGTCCAGACGGAACTGGTATGAAATATTTCAAAGTCTAATCAATGAAAGGAATATGTTGTTCTCTGCTGAAGATCGGAGAAAGACAGCTAGTTTCATCATGGCTTTTGGTGACATTCCATAAGAATGAAGTAAGGAAGGATTTTCTGAAATTTTCTTTATGTGGCTACTACATTCACGAAGCATCAAATCAACAAGAAGAAGATTAAATAATCAGAGAAATGAACCTGTTTGAGGCTTGAAAAATGAATATATTTTTTAAAAACTAATTTCTTTATTGATATAAAGGCATTTATATAAAACTTTGATCAAATTTACCATTACAAAATGGTACACAGCCCAGAAATTTACAAGATACATATCCTAGAAATTTATAATTACAAAATATTTGGCAATTCAACATGATGGATTAAAGCTTTACTGAAACAAATTCTTTCATTCGCTATGTTTTTTCTGTAATGTAGAAGATGAGGAACCTCACCTAATCAAGAGGAAAAATGGTATTTCTTTGTATGCCTTCTTTCTGAATAGATTGAGTTCCATGAACCAAATGAGCCTCTGCAGAAAAGATTGTATCACTCTTGATCATAAAACACAATTGTGAAGGTTGCTTAATTAGAATATTAATAGATTATTAATCTGTAAGAAATAGTTATGAGTATTTATTGAGAGAGAAATATTCAAGGAAAATGCAGATCATGCACATATTTATATTTACGGGAAAAAAATTGACAGTGTCTGAAAATGCATATATCTCAATTATTGAAATTATGTTTAAAATTAATTTCAGAATGTTCGTTCATGAAATACTGGGACACAAAGACAGTAGTTTTGTTAGTGATATTGGAAAAGTGGGTGAAATTATTCTGGATGAAAAACTAAACTAACAACCAAAAGTTGTTGTTTTTTTAATCCTACAACAATGGTGATATGTATTCAAATTAGGTCACAGTTTCTCAGTCCTGTTAACATTTTCTCTAACAGATAATTTCCATCTGTTCAACATTTGCTCTTGATAAATATATTGAATAGGGAGCTTAAAGTGTTTGCATTTCTCGTTAAGATCACACATACCACTGTGGCGAAGTTTCTGTTTGATGTATTAGAATAACAATCTTTTTCATTCTTCTACTAGAATGTCTTAAGGAAAGTATGCACGGAGAAGAAAGTGCAGTGTTTTTCATCTCATTCTGCCACATAACAAAGAAGTTGCAATGTTTTCATGTTTTCTCATTATGGCTGATGGTTGATTCTTTTACCTAATTAAGTTCAGAATTGTCTTGAACTGAATCTGGGCAGCTCAATCTCAGAATGCAGGTTTGAATCAAACCACCCCATCTTGGGATCTCATATTTGAATTGGACCTTGACTGTGAGGTCCTTGAAACTTTCTGAGCTTGGTCGTTTTATGGCAGATGTTTTACTAAGATTAACACTAGGACAACCACCAAGAAGTAAACAATACCACAAAGAAGTCCAAAGCAGACAAATAAGCCTAAGCAGTTTGTCAACAAGACCACAAGGCCACAACCAAAGAACTACCAAAGCAGTAAACAACAGCTTAACATAGGAGCTTTCAAGACCACACCCACCAACACTGACAGGTCAAGCCATTAATACATAAAATGAAAGGAAACCCCACTCCTTACTAGCACTGATGATGTTACCTAGTTTGGTAATAAAAGTTCTGCAAGAAAATAACCAAGCTCAGAGAGCACCACAGACTCCACTCCACAGTTCAACTCTGCGCTACAAGTATTCTTGTCTATTGGATCTTGGCTAATCTGCATACGACTAATGCTAACTGATGTGCCACACATGATAGATATGGGGCACCCCCTTCTTTCTTTACCTGCAGCCAGGTGTGCCAAACATTTTTCCTATTCATTCTTTCCCCTTAAGGCTGGTCTTCTCCCTTCCATCTATTCTGCCTTCCTCCCCCAATTAAAGCTAATAGCAATGGCGGGACAATAGCTAAAGAAATGCACATCAAGGCAAAAGGTAAATAATCTCTTCTCTAGAGCCATAAGTCTGATCTAATTTGCGATGCCTGCAATGGCTTTAAAAACAACTGTTTTCTTGAAAACATTTAATGTGGTCTACAGTGACAGGGAGAGTGGCTTATGCCTCTTTCACTGCTACTCACAATTGATGCTACTTGGGCACTAGAATTAGTTAGCATATCCAAGGTGGCACTTTTACATCTGTTGATTTATTTTTCATTCGAGCCAATCCTCAACGGGGTGGCATTCAATAAAAAGGAAAAAAGGGGAAAAAGACAAACTAATGGAAAGAGATTTTCTGTATGGAACCCCCTGCAGCCTTAATAGAGTATCTGCTAGTAAAATAAAACATGCACTGTTTATGAGTTTCAAATCCATTTCTATTCACCTAGCAAAGAGTCATGAAGCTGGAACATTCCAATCAGTCCAAAGCCCTTCAAGGTTATACAGAACTGTGATGGATAAAGAAAACATATTTTGAGATTATTTCTAAACTGTAGCCTCTGTGACATGGCAAAGAACACTTAGCTTTCCAATTCCGAGAGACTTGTATAATATGTTGCCTGTTTCAAATTTTCGCCGATTGCTTCTGACACCAGAAGCAGACAAATATTATGAAATTAGTAGTCACAGAAGAAAGCATAAGCATCAAGTGGAGTGGTACCCTGTACCTCAACTGCTTTGAAACTCATCAAATTTGGTACTTAACAAATGTGACACATTTGTCATTTGTTTGGTACTTGATACTCAAGCTAGAACTGGTCAGTGTCAGCTGCCTTGTGACTCAGTACATTATTCCTTATGGGGAAAAATTGTTTGGTATTGATCATGTCTCCTGGAAGCAATTAACAATGAGTATCGAGGTACCACTGTACTGTGCTTTTGAATTAAGAGCTTCAGAATATTCTTCTTTTAAAAGGGTATCAGTAAGGCATTAAGATATCGTAAAGAATCACTATAGTACTGTAGCTAAGCTTTGATTTAGGAATATTTTTCTTAAGAACATTAAGAGCAGTAAGGTAAAGGTAAAGGTTTCCCTCACACATATGTGCTAATCATTTCTGACTCTAGGGGGTGGTGCTGATCTCCGTTTCAAAGCCAAAGAGCCAGCGCTGTCCGAAGACGTCTCTGTAATCATGTGGCCGGCATGACTAAATGCCAAAGTGCACAGAACTCTGTTACCTTCCCAGCAAAGGTGGTCCCTATTTTTTCTACTTGTATTTTTTACGTGCTTTCGAAACTGCTAGGTTGGCACAAGTAACGGGAGCTCACCCCATTACACGGCACTAGGGATTCGAACCTCTGAACTGCGGACCTTCCGATCGACAAACTCAGCTGTAGTGAGTTGCAAATCCTGTCACTACCTGTTTGCTCATGGGGGCTGGTATGCTCTTGTGCAGAAGCATCCAGGTAGGTGGGCAAAGCCTACCACTACCGCCACTACCGGTTCACTTGTTCCAGGGCAAACTGGCAGCAACCCATCACTAATTAAGAGGAAACACACAGGTTCAGATCAAAAGTCCATTTGACACCCCCCCCCCCCAATTTTTCCTACAATAGCTGACCAAATGTTTATAGATGACATTTAGATCCTAAAAAATTATCTTGTATATATCCAAATGTAGAACCAAAATGTTGGAGATGTGAATGTGAAGATGCTACATATTATCATATATGGTGGACTTGTAAAAAAATTAAGGCATTTGGGATAAAAATATGGTGGGTTATGCAAAATATATTTAAGAAAAAGATAAAATTTACACCAGTTATTTTTACTGGGAATAATTAGACTGTACTTATATAGACGTGAAACTGATGTTGAATTTGATAACTGCAGCAAGACTTTTGGTGGCACAATATTGGAAGAAAGAAGATTAGCCGACTATTGAAGAATAGACATTAAAAGTAATAAATCTAGCCGAGATGGCAAAAATTTCTGCATATTTGAAGGACTATTCAAACGAAACATATATATTGGAGTGGAAGTGGTGGATTGTTTATATACAAAACAAATATCAATCTGAAAATTTGCAATTAGGATATGAATGATGTTTATTTGCTTTCTAGAACAAGAATGTGTTAAGGGAAGGTAAGATTATAATAGATATGTAATAGTGTTTTAGAACTTACTAGTTTGTTTTAGCTTAAGTTTTAACAAATTGATATATTGTATTATTGCTCTGGGAAGTCGGGGGAGGGGGCAATGGGGGGAGAAAATGTTTCTTTGTATTAAAACTTTTGAATTAAAAAAAATATTCCATTGCTGAAATATAGGTGTAGGAAAAATGTTTTTTTTAATCATAAATATAAAAGCCTGCTTCTCTTCTTCATAAAAGAAGCCTAAAATTTAGGCTGTCTGGCTCAAGTAGCAGCATCAAGTCAGTTTTGGAGGTGTCTGAAAAACACTGCTTCTCTTTCATCAGGAGGTCATTAGGAAACTCTTTCAAGGGTGAGGGACACATCTTGGCAATCGTATTGGAATGGCTTGGCATTGCCTTCCTCTGAGATATTTTTCTAACTTCCAAGCCCTAAAGAGTTCCTCACAGGCTCCCATCCAAGTCCTCCCCCAAGGCCTAATTTTGCTTTATCTTTTGGCCACCATCTGCAAAATGTCTTATTTAGCTGGGGCCAAAAAGCGATGAAGCTGACAACCGATATATACCTGCAGGGAGAAGGAATTTCTTAAATGGAGGCCAGTAAGACCTCGCTCGTTCTGAAGAGTTCAGACATTGGATTATGGAAAGTGTCCCCTTGGGGATATCGTGGCCCCCAATGGTTTTTAAATTTAATATAATGTAATTTTTGTCCTGACCTGTCACTGTTCAGAGTCTGAAAAAGATTAGCTAAAGCTACATTTCCATTATCTTTCAGGAACCGTAACTGCAAAATGTGAGATTTTTTTCTGATGAAATAATCCTGTTTCCCATTTTTAGAAGACAGTTTGCAAGGGTCCATTTGAATCTGCTTTTATTTTTGGGTGTTAATGTGTACATTTTACTCCACTAAAGCATCAATGGATATCTAATTTGTAGAAGATACATTCTTGATAAATTGACTGAACCAAAAAATGTCTGAAAGTTCAAAAACTGGTTAAATCCCCACCCTTCTATTGATTTTGAGGTGGCTAATGCTAAATAAAATGTGAACTATAAGACGTCATTGAATTGTTAAAGAACAATGGAAGGCCCTGAAAAGGCTTTGGAAAAGACTGAAAGGGAGATGCAGATGACAGATAGCATTTGACTCTGTAGAGTGGGAAAGTCCACTCCAAAAAGTCCTGTCCTGCATATCTTAATTCTAACAGGAAAAACAGCCTCCCAGAATCCCTTGTGCCCCACCCCTTACACAACTGGTAACCCAACAGAATTTCCAACACAGGAACTATGCTCCTTGCAATAGAGACACCTGAAGGAGAAAATTCCCCATCGTCCAACTGATATATGGAGATCACTTTATCTACACTTGTTAAACAGCACACTCACAAACCAACCCGATCCTGGCATAATGAAGACTGTTAGTTGATATCTATGGCCAAGCAAGACTCACCCAGCATATTTGAAGATTCAATCAAATTGGTATCCAAGTCAGTCCAATACAATCTTCTTTTGACGTAGTCGATGGTCAGACCATTTGCTCGCCCCACATTTGGCACTAACGTACTGCGGTCACTGCCATCCATGGCTGCTCGGTCAATCTTGGGTTTCCCACCCCATTCGGTCCAGTACATAAACCTGAAGACATATCAAATATTCCATGTTTACTTCATAAAGATGCACAAGCAAATCAGGAATAGAAAAAAATCCAAATGATAAAATTTACACTTATTATTCTGAGCAAGATTTCTAAACAGGTTTTAAAGTTTTTTTAAAAAAAAGAAATAATAAAATTTCATAAAAAATAAAGGTTTCTTTTACTTCTTTTGAAGATAAAAATATCTTAAAATATACTTATTTACAAGATAACATTGTGATGCTATGATGACAACATGGCAAGTGCCAATAATGTGTCCATGGATATGAAATGAAGAACTCCAAAACTTGAATTTGGACCAAGGAGACCTTAACTGGCATGATTTTTCAGGATGCTCATAATATAAGCCCTACCCTCAAAATAAGCCCCAGTTGAGATTGTCAGCCAGATGGATGCATTTAGTACCGTATTTTCCCAAAAACCAGACCTAACCAGAAAATACGCCCTAATGCATCTTTTGGAGCAAAAATTAATTAAATAAATTAAACCCGGTCTTGTATTTAACAAGTCTGCCAAATGTAATCCATTATTGTTTAATGTCTTGGGTAATATATGGCACAGTAATAATAATACGTAATACAACACACCCAATATTAATATGTTGCAACCTTTATCTCTTTCAATGAGTCTTAAATGAGGTTGGTAAGAATGATGTGGTAAATCTACTATCTTAATCAAAGAGCTAGTCTAGGAGTATAAATCCTTTCATTTCCCACCATCCAGTCAGATCTGAAGAAGCTTTTTGGATGAGAAGCGAAACGTCTTTGAAGATAAACCATTAAGTCCAGTTGCCTCTTGAAAAAAGCACCTTTGGAACAACCTGGATGACCGAGAATTTCCATAGACAAAGAGCAGCTGGTTCACTCTGCATGGTGAATCTTCTTTCTTTTCAATCTTTCCTCATTATAATTACAGATAGTCCTCAACTTACGACCATAATTGAGCCCAACATTTCT
>JANHFP010001537.1:145213-156428 GCA_032468135.1 Calamaria suluensis
AATTAAAATACTCATTTATGGGTAGGGCATTTTGGTAAATAATCTTATGAACTAAGCATAAATCAGAATGTAGACAGTGTAGTTTAAGGCTGTCCGGATCTAACCTTTCAAGCCTGGTGGTACAGGGAATTTCATTTCGAGCAGAGGATTTGAGTATTCTTCTAGTAAAATATCTCTGGATATTTAAATGTGGATGTTGATGTTTAAAAAATGGTGGATTACAAAACTGATATGGAAAATATGCTGTTGATCTGAAAACTGATTTTAAAATGGAAGAATATAAAGGTCGTAGGGAAAATGATGCTAAAGCGAAACCAGTTGATGTTTTAATTATGAAAGGGGAAACCTACAAATGATAAATCAGAAGAGTGACTTGGAAAGCCCTCTCATCTTGGATTTTAAAAGGAAGCTGTTAAATTAACCAAGCAGTTCCTGAGAGAAAAGAAAGTGACATTATTTGAGCTGTTCCTGAAAGGTTGGCAAGGCGAAAATGATAAGAAATCAACTTCTGGAGCGTTATTCGATGGGATTAAAGATCAAACTTTTCAAAAGAAAACAAGTTTATGAAGTTAATTATAGGGCTTAAAATGGACGTGTTCTTGTTTCTGGTAAATATTAATGGGAAATTCTTTTGAATACTTAAAGAATATCTATTTAAAGATCGTATTTAAAGAATAGTTCTTTAAACATAGTGTTCCAAAATTTGAGGGGTTTGACACAAAGTAGAAGGGGTCAACTTATTTTTCAAAGCAACAGAAGGCCAGACAAGGAACAATGAATGGAAACTAATCAAGGAGAGAAGCAACTGAGAACTAAGGATAAATTCTCTGACAGCGAGAACAATTAATCAGTGGAAAAGCTTCAAAAATTGTGTGTGCTCCATGACTGGATGCTTTTAAAAAATAGATGTATTTCATTAAGGCTAAAATATATATATTACTATTCCTGATATTAATAGACTTTTGCTGAGCAGGGTGATGACTTTTTAATAATTTGATTAATGATAAGGGAAGATGTACAGGAAGAAAAGATTCTTATGATGATGATGATTGAAATATTAGAAAGGGTTAAATTAGTGAAATTACTTATGCTTTTCTGGAGGGAAGAAAAAATCATCTTTAGGTTTTATTCTTTTTTATATTCTCTGAATCCTTTTTGTATTTCTTTTGTCATTTTGGTATCTTCTTTTGTATTATTTTTTATCTTTATCTTTGCAAATTTTAATAAATATTCAAGAAAAGAAAAAGAAAAACCCAATAGGTTCAGAATAGTTACATTCAAACTTGTGTATATTGGAGAATGTGTTCAGTCAGAGAAAAAGGTATACAAAAATACTTTTGCATATGTCAGTTGTATGTTTGTATTGCTTTTCATTTTTCAAGAGTAATTTGCATTATAATGCATGGTAAACAATATGCGACCATCTGGTACATTGGAATGGACCAGTGGTGGATTTCAATTTTTTTTACTACCGGTTCTGTGGGCATGGCTTGGTGGGCATGGCTTGTTGGGCGTGGCTTGTTGGGCGTGGCAGGGGAAAGATACTGTAAAATCTCCATTCCCACTCCACTCCAGGAGAACATTACTGCAAAATCCCCATTTCCTCCTGATCAGCTGGGACTCGGAAGACAGTGAATAGATGGGGGCAGGGCCAGTCAGAATTTTTACTACCGGTACTCCAAACTACTCAAAATTTCCACTACCGTTTCTCCAAAACTGGTCAGAACCTGCTGAAACCCACCTCTGATATGGACTGTATATTACTGTAAATTAGAGATGTCAGTTAAGGACTGGCCAAGTCATTTGGGGCAAAAAAAGTTCCTGATTTACCTCAGGAGTGAAACAATCTTTCATCTGTTCTACACTTATAACTTGGGGGCACAGACGTGCATGCACCTCTGTACATATGCTTGCATATGTGTTTCCGTCTGTATTAGGATAATTATATAGTCTACTTTACTTTACAAAGGACATTTTGGCAGATGTCTGCCTGAATGATAGTCCTCTTCGAATCTATTCTTAATGAACTCTGTGAAGCTGTGAGCAGAGGTCACAGCTGCCCTAGAGCCAGTTCATGCCGATGAAGGAAAGTTCGTTCTTCACAGTCATCCCTCACATTAGGGAAGTCTATTACATTGCAAATTAAATTGCAGTAATTGTTTTTTTAGTAAATTAAGATGTGAATGGAGCAGATTGCCTCTTTGGTGCAGGGATAAGCCATTTTCTAGTGGTTCTCAATCTTTTCTTCAGCGCGGACCCCTTTTGTGGCCATGGACCCCCAAGAACAATTCAGGATTTAAATCATAACATTTCTTCAAGTCTTCATTGAGCCCCTGTGATGATATTGCTGTGCCTCCTGGGATCCACAGACCACTGGTTGAGAACCAGTGAGTTATCTCTTCCTTAAGGTACTTCAGAGCTGCTGTCTTATGTAGGTTTCCATTCCAGTTTTATGGGCTGAGCTCAGGAGTGGGCTGATGGGGTCACAGGGGTTTGGGTAAAGTGACCAGACTTCTGCACACCTTTGGTGGGACATCGTCGATGGGGGGGCGCAGGCGGGGGATCACTGACTGCAGAGCCCCCCCCAAAAAACCAACAACAACCGGAGACTGGTGGGGGGGAAGGCGGGGGCTTTTTTTTGTAAAAAAAATTGTTTGTCTCGCGAAAAGCGGGACAGATGGTCACCTTAGCCTTGGGAGAACCTCTAGCTAAGATTCCATGCAGCTTAGAGAACACCCAAATCTCACTCCTGGCTGCCCCCCCTCACAGGACTCCCCACATGGCCCATTTGGGATGCAGGTAAGTGCAGGGCATGCATGGAGGCTCAAGGATGATGAAAAACAGGCCTACCGGAAGTTCAGGAAGGCCAGAAATGGGCCCCTTTTCTAGCTTCCAGAAGACCTCCAGAGCCAGGGGAGGGCAAAAATGTCCTCCCCCGCTGTGATGCAGGAGGCTGACTAGGCCACGCCCACTGTGGCTTCACCCAGCCAGCAACTGGGCAGCCATGCTAAAGTTTTTGAAGTCCAGCCTTGGCTGAGGTATACCAGAAGGCAGCCATCCCTCCCAAGCAGCCTGCGTTTGTTTATTCCTTTTTTAAACGTCATTTTTTGGCTATTGGCCGATGCTGTTTCTTAAGAGAGCAAGTCTGTTCTGAGAGGTAGCAATTGCTGATGTGAACAAGAAATCATGCCTTATTTTCAGTCCCTATGGAGAATGGACCATGACTATAAATACAGTCCACAGTCTATATAGATATATAAATGTAAAAGTGATACATGGATTTTCAATTCTGCCATTTTAATGTTGTTGGGGGATTTTGGGGGGAGGGGCAGAAACAGCATGAAGTAGAGATGGGAGAAATTTTTTTTATTTTTTTTTTGCAGAATATTGGTCTTTCATGCACAGAAAAAAATACCACAGTTTATGGAAACTTTTCCTTCACTGCAGAGCATTTGCAGTCAATGGTCATCATCTCCAAGCACCATATCCTGGGCACATTTATTGCAATGAAGGGAAATGTAGCTTGATGCCTTTTGATGGCTCCAAATTAGAGAATTAAGGTCCTTTGGAGGCCAACAAGGTTTAACTGAAACTTCAGAAGAACTTATGCAAAATTGACAGCATGGGACAAACTAAAAGAACCTGAAATTTGCATCAAGCTAACCGTTTTTTATTTATGATGTGTTATGTATCTGCAGCACTGTTTTTCTAACCTTCATGTTTTCAGTATGAAAATTAATATTTATAGCATTTTCTTCTTTTACTGTTCAGCAAACATGGGCATTGTTAAGATGTTCTGCAGACATTTTTGCATTTTTAATATCAGCTAGGAAATACCTCTCATGTAAAAAGGAAGTAAACTATTATTGAAGCAGAAAATATAATGGAACGGTTGAGGTTTTCACAGAACAAACAAAATTATACCATTGAAAAACCGTATATCTGAAGAAATAGTGTGTAATGTTGTCTTTTTATCCAAAATCATATGATCAAAATGATGACTAGATAGCAGTCATTTTAATTCTTCATTTGCAATATTGTCCACATTTGCTTGGATCTGTCCTTCTTGATTCTGAGAGGACTTATCTCTGAATAAATAGGCATTGGGGTTATTGGGCAAGACATTATCATCAACATATTTTCCCACTTAATAAGGTTAACAAAGCAAGGATTTGAAACTTTGCTTCTTGTTTATGATAGACCTGGTCTTTTACTATGGCAGTTTATGCTTTTTCCAAGATGTCATCTTTTTTAACAAAAAAATGAAGTTTGCATTATGGTTAAATCTCAGTGCATTTTATCAGTTAGCCTAGAGACTTGAATAAAAGTACAACTAACTCCAATAAACCTTATTATATACTATGCACAGGACCGTATTCATGTTAATTCTACAATATTAGGGATCAGATGTAGTTTGGGGATGTATTTGTATATAGCGCAACAAATCTCTGCATTTCAAAATTCATCTCTACATTATTGACTCTGTCAGGAAGTTAGAGGAGAAAGACAGGTGAGGGATTTCCATGAGTGAGACGTTCATGTTAAAGATGGAGGCAGATTCCAAAAAGAATGAGCAGTCATAATGAAGGGAGAAGATCCATATGAGAGCCTTTGGCAAAGACCACACTTGGAGTTCTAGACCATTTTAGCAATGGCACTTACTCTTCAGCTGCATGTCTATGGAGATACTCAGTCATCGAGGTCATAGTTGTCCCAAAGATGCTTTTTCAAAAGGCAACTAGACTCTCTGTCTCTGTCTGTCTGTCTCTGTCTGCCTCTCTCTCTTTCTCTTCAGTGTTTCATGACAATAGGTACAATAGGCTGCAAATAAAGAGCTAAAAGTTTACTCCAGTTCTAATCTTTGTCTATCATTCTGCTGGCTCCTTGTCTAACAGATTGATACTCTGAAGTAACTTCCTTCTGCAGTCTTCTTACAAATATAAGGACAGAGCACAGATCCTTTGGTTTGCCCTTGGCTGGATGCAGCTACATCATAGCAGATTTTGCCAGTCCCTGTAATATTTTCTGTCAAGTACTTCTTTTTATTATAGCAATAACACCTCTTCATTAATCCGATTTGTTTTGCCAGGAACACACACACACAGGGACACCCCGAACACTTCAACCTCTACCAAAGAATTTCCCCCTACTTGCGTTCACAAGGAGGAATGGCCTGTCATTTCACTGTGCAAAATACAATCTGACCTTTCCATCATCTGACCAGTGATGGTGCATTGACCATTAAGCAGACTAAGCACATTCTTAGGGCACCTGGCCCAAAGGGGGTAGCACAAAGTTGAGAAAGAAAGAAAACCCCCCCAATAAAGATTGGTTTTTCATTGAAAGGAGGAGGGCACCAAGATTTGTCAGTGCTTAGGGCACCGGTGAGCCTTAATCCACCACTGCATCTGACCAATTGGCATAGATTATTGCCCTCTGTTTGTGACAGAATAAGCCCTCCACTTGGTGCGTGGTAAAGAACAGTTGTGTGATCCCCTCTCACCAGTGAAAAATGTGGGGGAGGGAGAGAGAGAGAGACAGAAAGGATTCATCGCCTGTATTAACAGTGCAGCTGTATTTCTGGTTTGAAGAAGCTCCTCTGGGTACAAACCCTGGATTGCCTGGGCTTACATTGTCAAAAACAAAATCTATCTTTAATGAGTCATATCCAGAGAGCTCAAGCAGAAAGGAGAAATCTGCATGATCTATTGTAATTACAATTCTCTCCCCCCCCCCCCCAATTATACAGCACCAAAGAATAATCCGGTAACACCGCAATTCACAGGCTTTGCAATTTCATCCACCCACTCTATACGTGTAAAAGAGAAATCTTGCTAAACAATCAAGCCATAATCTTTTTTTTTTTGAAAAAGTTTTTTTATTTTATTCTTTTTCCTCATAAATATCTCTTAAATGTACAGTTTCTTATCTAGCATACATATTTCTTTTAACTTTCGTATTAATACAATGCTTTGGCCACCTAATGAGAAGGAAGGACTCACTGGAGAAGAGCCTGACGCTGGGAAGGTTGAGGGCCAAAGACGAAGGGGACGACAGAGAACGAGGTGGCTGGATGGAGTCACTGAAGCAGTAGGTGTGAGCTTGGGGGGACTCCAGAGGATGGTGGAGGACAGGAGGGCCTGGAGGAATGTTGCCCATGGGGTCGCGATGGGTCAGATAAGACTTCGCAACTAACAACAACAAACTAATACAATCATCTTAAACAATTTAAGTATATTTGGGATTGCTCTTCTACCCTTTCAATCTCCCTTGTTTTACAACAATTCTTCATCTCCCTTGCTCTGTCCTTAGACCAGGTGGGCACAGACTGAGGCGAGACAGGTCAACAGTAACAACTCGTTTAATAACTAACAGTCAACAAAACACTTCACAGGGCTCTTGAACTCCCTTGCCCCTGCAATTTTGACAGCTCCTTAAATAGCGGAGTTGTCCAACATCACAACCAATCAGCAGTCTCCTGCTCAGAGGCCACTCACATCTCTAGCCAATCATCATGTCTTTTGGTTGTTGCTGTCTTACTAAGGCAGTGATGGCTAACCTTTTTGCCATTGCGTGCCAAACGTGGGGGGTACCTGGGCAGGTTGTGCGTCCGCATGCCCACACCCATAATTCAATTCGCCCCACCCTCCCTAGAAAGGCTCTGGAGCCTGGGAGGGTGAAAAACGGGCCTTCCCCACATCCCAGGCCCTTTAGAGGCTGGAAACAGCTTCTTTTATGACTTCTGGTGGGCCGGGAAGGTCCGAAAATCAGCTAGCCAGCGCCTGCATGCGCATCAGAGCTGAACTAGTGCAATGCTTGTGTGCCCACAAATATGGCTCTGCATGCCACCTGTGGCACCCGTGCCATAGGTTCGCCATCACGGTACTAGGGTGTCGGAGCTGCGAGGACTTAACATCCCTCTCCTCTCTTTCCTTTCCCTCCCTTCTTCTATCCTCTTCTACTTTCTTCTTTCCCCCTCTCCTTCTTCTTCTCTACTTCCCCTTCCTTTCCCCCACACATCCCTTATTCCTCCCTTCTAATCAAGCCAGAATCTTAACAGGTAAAGCAGTCAGTTAAAACGACACTTGATCATCGACAACCACCTATTTCAATCAATAAACAAAGGGCAGATTTAGTCGTGGTCTTTGAATAACCGAAAATCTATTGGAGCAGATAACGGGACAGCGCTGGTTAAGCAGGCAGGATTACAACAAGCGACAAGAGAGCTGATTTCTGTTCAATGACAGAAGAATCGCCAATTGGTAAGGGGGAAAAAAAGATACACAACTTGGAATGTGGAGCAGACTATGGCAGCGGATTACATGGCTCCCCCTTGTCATGGTTACAAGAGCTCTCAAATTAGGAGGAGGTAGAGCGATGGTAGGGCAAGACCCATCTGAAATGCAAGACAAACAGCTAGAGACTGAGGCCACGGACAGAGCAAGCAGTGGTGCCAAAAATGAATCGGGATTAAGAGGGATGGCTGGAGTCTTCTAGTCTTCCTATTACGAGAGGCCAGACAGAGGGGGCATCTGAGGCGCAGTGTCTTGCAGAATGAAAAATTCCTCCACAGTTTCAGGCAATTA
Organism: Calamaria suluensis; assembly: GCA_032468135.1. Classification (NCBI taxonomy): domain Eukaryota; kingdom Metazoa; phylum Chordata; class Lepidosauria; order Squamata; family Calamariidae; genus Calamaria; species Calamaria suluensis. The sequence continues at coordinate 152,800 of JANHFP010001537.1, forward strand.
ACAGCATCTGACCTCCTGGGGGAAGCATCTTGTTTGAAGCATTTAAGTTTGCGCCTCACAGTTTGCAGGGATGCCATCAATTGCAGTTCCTGGCTCGGCTGTGCATAACTCCTTAATAATGCTGTCTATGGGCCCAGTCAGATCCCTCTGCTGAATTGCAATCTACTAGTCCTTGAGCCAACAGTAAAGTACAACAGTGTAAGATCTCTTATCACTCATTACTTGCCAAACCCTGTTTTGCCTCCATGATGAGGGGCAGGAAGTGTTGCTGAACTTGACCAGTTTCATTTCCTGTCCCATAGAGTCCATGGGTGGCCATGTGGCTAGATTGGAGTAGGCAAAAGATTGATACAGCAGTACCAATATGATTTAGACTTATATACTGCTTCACAGTGCTTTACAGCCTTCTCTAAGCAGTTTACAGGGTCAACATATTGCCCCCCAACAATCTGGGTCCTCACTTTACCGACCTTGGAAGGATGGGAGGCTGAGTCAACCTTGAGGATCAAACTGCTGTCAGTCAGCAGAAATTAGCCTGCAATACTGCATTCTAACCACTGCGCTACCATACAGCCAATGGTGTCAGAATCAGCAGTACATAGCTGCAGAACCCAGCTCGCTCTCCTGATTTAAATCAAGTTTTAGTACAAGACCAGAAAATGCAAAGCCATGCTTATCTTCATGAAGTCTGATAAGTGCATCAGAAGATGCTGGTCTGGTGTTACTTGGGTAAATGCCTCTAAAGAAACCAGGTGTCTGTCTCTGTTAGAGATCAAGCTATAGTGGTCACGGACAGCAGTGCCCAGTGATTGAGATGAGATGTGCCCATAACAGACCTAAATGGCCAACAGGAGCTGGAGAGAGCTTACCACTGACAGCATCAGCAACCACATCATTGATAAAAACATGGGGGGGATATATCCATCCAAAAATTGTGTTGGGAGAAGAAAGAAAGCACTGCTTTAAAACTGAAGTACCTAAAGATGATTTTAAGTTGTTTCAGCTGTAGGCTAGAGATGACACGAAGGACATAGCATCCTAGTTAACAGGATGTGTCACATTGGGCGCCTACTGTAACTTTAACTAGTTATTGGGTCCTCCTGTGTACATTCCTTCCACTTCTCTAGCTGATCTATTGATTCTACCTGTTTCAGTGTGGCCAACACATGGCTTCCCCTTTGGCTCTCAGGTGCAACTGTTCCCAGACATAAACAGGATACTCCTTCACTCAAGGTAGTTTACACCACTTTAGAGATCCAGATTGGAAGGCTAAAGCATGCTTGGGCAGATGCATGTGTACATAGGAGCATCTTCAAACATCTACATTTTTTTCCCTAAACTCATGAAGCTCCCTTGCAATCCTAGAATAGAACAGAGTTTGAAGGGACCTTGGAGGTCTCCTGGTCCAACCCTCTCCTCAGGCAGGAACCCTTACACCGTTTCAGACAAGTGGTTACCCAATCTCTTCTTAAAAGCTTCCAGTGTTGGAGCATTCATAACACCTGGAGGTTTAAGCTGTTCCACTGATTAATTGTTCTGTCAGGAAATGTTCTAACAGTCAGGAAAAATATCTCTTTTAACTTAAGATGTTCCTGATATATATGCCCATGCACACACTGAAACACATTTTAACTTTGACCAGCTGGTCATGTGTTAGCAACATCCTAGTGCTCTAAAGATAGATTCTACACTGAGTAACAAGTAGGGTTAGGTGACTTTCATAGCATTTTCCAAAGCAACAGTATTATTGTACGTAAAACGGCCACCCCAACTTCATCCAAAGATCTTATTGAGAAAATTGGATGATGTCTGTGCAGACAAAGCAACCAAAATATTTTAAGAGAACTCAACAGAACTGGAAATTGTATAAAAGAATCTGACATTGGCATGAATAAGTTTGCTGAACTGGTTATATTTTTAATCACAAATGACTTTTTCCTAGGGCACAATATACCTTCAACCTTCCCTTGGCTCTCAATGAACTCACCATATTTCTCCTTACCCTCCATCCTACTTATTTCACCCAGACAGTACCAAGTTATTTAATGACAAAAAGTTAACAGCATATGACTTGCAGGAAAAGATTAATATTCAACTTAGCCTCTGGCACTTGTCTAGAAAAGCAAGGAAACTGGAGCATTTAATAGTCAGCTTTTCAATCTAAATTTCTTCTGACAGATTTAAAACAGTCACAATTGCCCATCTTTGAATGTGTTGGGTTTTTATGATGCCTGCATTTAAAGCTACATAGGCTAGGAGGTCATTATAAATCAGCAGCCGGGACAAAGTCAAACAGTAGGTACTGCACAGTTTCTTTCCCTTTTTTAAAAATATCTGCATACTTTGCATAGCTTCCCAATTTAAAATGAAATGCCTCCCAATTTCGCTATCAGATCCAGTATATTTAATGAGACAAATTAAATAATAGTTATGCCAATATCAGTTATGCAAACCCTGAAGCTGATGCCACCTTTCACCCACCCCATTATTGTCAGCGGGTGGGTGGAAATTCCAACGTCTGTCAAGGATGGAATGGCAGAATTGACAGCAAAGCAGGTAATGTGATTCATAATTCCCCAGCTAGCTACACTCACAGCTGCTACAATTCTGAACACACTTTCTTAAGAGTAAATACCATTACATTTAATGAGGCTTTCTTCTGAGTTGAAAAGTATAGTTAAACTGGGGCATTGGCTGTCAGCCATTAGGCAATGCCAACCAATTCGGATCAGGTTAAGAGTGAAAAAGTTCACAGATGATCAGGCTAATGATGGCTATTAATATTGATAGCTGTATAATATCTCCTGAATCATGGGTAACCTGCCTTAAATGTTGATGCTAGGAAGCAGTTCCAGGACCAGCTGATCTCTTTTTAGCCCAACCTGATGAGCATCCCAAATTAACTGCAGTGTACCAAATAGTGCTGGACTTGATAGTTCTGATTTACCCGAGGAATGAATATTTTGAATTTAGGTCAGCAGCAAGTTTGCATCAATAGAGAGTAGCTTTCCAAAATTACTTTAATTTTTTAAAATATTTGGATATACATATTTAAAGCGGTTTGGAAACTGTATTCTCAAAAAAAAAAAAAAAAAACCTAAAAGGAATTTAATTTTTTAAGGGATTGGACCACTGAACACTAATTATTTGGGGCTTTAATTGTTTTTTTCACAAAGGTTTGCTGGCCAATCAATCAATAAAGTCTTTATTTGATCATAGACCAGTAAAGTTTAACAGGAATGGCTATGAGACACAAGAGTAATAGTAGAAATCTCCACACACATTATGGAGAGAGAGAGAGAAGGTCCCTGTGAATCAGCTCTACAGCAAGCCCAAAGGTTTGGAAGAATACATTAAAACCTTTGATCCCAGGGATCGACTCAGATTGGATCCTGCAGTGGAAATCAAGATCACTCATAAAAATGATCAGTGGATGGTTTAGAACAAATAAAAGAAGTGCTCCTTCATACCAAGGCTACCGAGAAGGTTGATGTCACTGATGGCCTAAGATCTTAGTGATGATCTTTAAGGCGACTCATGGCATAGGACCAGGGTATTTGCAAGACCGCCTCCTGCCAAATACCTCCCAGAGACCGGTACGCTCCCACAGAGAGGGCCTGATGAGGGTC
>JANHFP010001543.1:96495-108583 GCA_032468135.1 Calamaria suluensis
TTATATATGTTAAGAAGTAATCAAGAAAATGGAGTAGGAAGTGGCAACACCTCCAATGAAAATGAAAATGTATGAAATCAATTGAATGCGGTATTACCATAGTAATTGATAAAAGAAGGAACACACTTAAATCAAAGAGCAGCCTCAGTGAAGACTATCAGCCAGAATCAACAGACATAGAAGATACTCTGTACCACCGGAACTGGGAAAGAACTTTCAGACATTTTACAGAGGGAAAAAATGTCACAGTATAAAAAGGGAATGAATGGTGGCTTCCCACTAGAACTATAGATTCCTAGGTCAGAGATGTGGGATATGAGAATAACCAACTGCTCCTTAACACCAAATGTGAGAAGCACAAAGCTGGGCTTTTGTTAAATCATGTGGTAGATCAAAATGTTGAATTTAAACTGAACTGTCATTCTGTTAATTGGCAGTTGCAGTTTATAGTGGTTTTAAGGGTAGTGCAGAGTAAAAACATTTTATTATTAGTCACGCCCGCACCCAGCTACTTTATGACTAGAGTCACACTTGCTCACCCAGACCAATTGGCCCATCTCTGCACCTCATCTGCTCTCCTCACCACAGCTGCCCGTGAAGGTGAGGCGCTCAGCCAAAGGGTGGACATGGTGAGGCCCGGCCACATTTTGGGCCTGGCTTTCTCCATCCTTCAAACAGCATGCCACCTGCTCACCCCTCTCCTCAGGTCAGGGGACACTTCAGTCCCTGGCTCTGGCCTTTCCTGGTGCTTCCGCCTGCTTGCTGCCCATTTGCCCTTTGCCTCAGGTCAGTCCCTGACTCTGGCCTTCTCTAGGGCTTGCGCCCCCATGCAGGGCCACCACAGTGTGAGTCCCATTGGCTAGAAAGTAAAGCTGATGGTGTGGAAGGAAAATCCACTCTGGGCTTGCTGCGCTCAGCCAAAGGACTGCCTTGGAGGGGGGGGGGGAATGTCAAGACTTGGATGCCTTTTTGGCCCAGCTTCGGCTTCTGTGGGTCTTTCCAGGTGGGAGGCCTGAGAGAAATTGCCTCCCCAGAGAGTTGCCCATTCACCCATCCACCAGCTGAGTTGGGCTGGAAGCAGCATGTGCCCTTGTTGCAGGCTGGATATGGGACCCGAGGTAGAGTGGAGGTCAAACAGGCAGCAGCCCAGAGCAGGGCCTGAAAGGCAGCCAAGCCTCTCTGTGTCCCATCCCCCCCCCCCCAAGAAGCCTGCAGCTGCCACCTCTTTGCTGGCACAAGACATAGACATAGAATAATGGATCTGAGTTTTAGAATGTTAGATTTGGAATGAATTCTGAGTTAATGTCCATAGCATCATATATAGTTTGATTATGAAATTATAATTACTAAGGTATCTCATTGGTTGTGTCCACTAGTCATATGTTGAGACCCCTTAATTTGGATTAACTGAAAAACTGGATTCAGTAACCTAAATCTGTGATACTATGGTTATAGGGCATTGTACTTTAAATTTCTCCATATGATCCTAATTATAATCTCCTTTTTTGATGATTATTTCTAAATATTTCTTTAACAATTTAAATGCAGAAAGTTTGCCTTTGATGACTGAAACATGCTTATGCTATTTCCTGTTTACTCACATTTATTAAATCTCATTTCTTCATCAAGTATTAGCACAATATAATCCAAGGGACCCTATAGACAGTGGTCCTACTGCTCTTGTCCAAAACACAAATGTAGTGATAGAAGAATGTGAAAAGTATTAAGAGGCATCAGAGATCAGTTAATATCAAACTTCCAATTGATTTGCCTAATATGAAAGACATGTTGTTTATAACAGAAAAAGTCAAAGTTCCTTTAAGTAATCTACATTAGTGAACATTAACATTACATTAAAAAATTAAGATTATTTTCTATCTCACTAGAAAATAGTACTAGGCAAGAATTTCCTTCCAAAGTTTAAAAACAAAAATAATTGCATACATATATGCCCACTAAAAACAGTAAAGATTTTTATTTACACCTTGCTTTTTTTAAAAAAATGGTTAACAGATATGTCATACAGTGGAGAAAAAAATCATTGTTTAAACACACACCATTCTTTGAGGTGAGTTGGAAGCCCGCCTTGCCTTTCTTCAGGTCAGCCTCCACTGACAGGCTTCCTGGCCAATTCCGCAGCCACTTGAGATGCTTTCTGAAAGTTCAAGAGAACATATAATAATAACCTTTGTTGTTAGTTGTGAAGTCGCGACCCCATGGACAACCTGTCTTCCACCATCCTCTGGAGTCCACCCAAACTCACACCTACTGCTTCAGTGACTCCGTCCAGCCACCTCCTTCTCTGTCACCCCGTTCTTCTTTGGCCCTCAATCTTTCTCAGTATTAGGTTCAAAACAATAGACCTGCACTATTCTCCTCTAGGGTATATTAGAAATAGTTAAAATTTCCTGAGAAGGGCACAATACACCTAAAATGTAAGACACTAATGGAGATGACAAGGAAGCAGAATGTCTTATCCTGAATAGAATTAACACAAGGACTGTTATTTAGATTCAGACTGTAAATAAATAATGGCATTTGAGATAAAAAGCTTTCTTACCCATTTCTACCTTTAATGTGGGTGTTAAATCTGTGCTTCAAACAAATATTTAAAAGAATATTTAACAAATCAGAGAAGAATGTTGAGTCAGTGACAAATTTTCCTGTTGCTTGTATTTTAGGAGCACTGTATACAATGCAGTTTTGCTTCCAGATATATACACATAATTGATTCTTGAAATTCATTTAAAGAAAACATAGGAATATGATTGTGTGGGGTGCATGTGCAAGACAAGGATAGAGAGACTGTAAAATTCATTTCTCAATTCTTATATATCTTTTCTTATTTAGAAACCTAGAAGTTTGATTATGCCAAGTCAGACTAATGTATCATTTAGTCTTGTATTGTATTGTGACTTCCACTGTGCAAGATTTCAGTGACAATTTTGCTTGAATTGCCAGAAATTGAACATAGGAATTTTGGCATAAAGCCATGTGCTTAGATAGATGATAGATAGATAGATAGATAGATAGATAGATAGATAGATAGATAGATAGATAGATAGATAATAGGAAATTAAAATGTGATATCAATCTACTTCTGCTTCATTAAAAAGAATTCAAGACAAGTTACGTCAAACAAATCTTGTTTCAGAGTGAAATGAAGCAGTATATATTGTTATTTTCTATTCAGAAAACTAATATAATATAGCTTTTTTATTTCTTGCAGTGTATTTAAAGGTCTAAAATCTGCAGAAGTGCTAATCTATTCTGCAAACCCGAAGAAAATCCTTCAATTTTCACTTAATGTATGAGAGAGTGTTTTGAAATAAACGAATGACAGAAAAGTGTTTTTATATGGAGATCTATTTTTTAAAGAATATAAAATATTGAAATCATGTTTTACATAGTTCTTTACTATGTTTCCAACTAACTAGACCAGAGGAATCTATAAAACACACTGGTTGTTGTCATTTCTTCCTTAGCACCTGAGAATAGCTTCTTTTGGGACTGACAAAAATGTCTTTAGATTGGGTAATTAGTGACAAGTGACTAAGAAGGACTTGGGAGTCAAGCTTAAGCCTCTTGAAGCATCTTCATATAAACAAGTCAAACCACATCACTCGCAATTCCTCTTTTGTTTACTGGGAGAAAAGTTCAAACATTTTAATGAGAGGATTACCATACTTCAACTCTATTGTAAAAGATTAATTGATATTTTCCTGTTAGGGGTTGAACCATTTGGATTTGTCCTCCTATCCCTATTGTTATTGATGCTGTGATCAGCGGAGCAAAAGTTGCTTAAAGGTTAGACAAACTTTGCAGCATAAATTACATGAACTAATTTATGTTAACAGCCAAAGGAATTCTCTGAACTGCTCCCTGTATCTGGCATTTGAACAGTGAAAAAGGAAGATCCTTCAGGAGCCCAGAATGTGTTAGAAGCCTAAAATTATATTAAAATAGTGTCATATTTGTTAGAAGGAGGCAATGCATCTTTTAAAATAATATCACATGAACATCAAGAAACACATTGCATGGCAAATAGCATCTAGCATCTTTAAATATACTTGTTTGGTGTGCAGCCTTGCAAATTCTTTTTTAACTGTGTGCATTGAGGACATATGGCTGCATATTTGGATAACCCTATTTGCATTTTTCAAATGTGTAATATTTTTAACTACTCATTTGGCTTTTGCTTTCAGAAAAGTAGACAGCTAGTGTAACCATTTTGAACAGGCAGTTTACTTAATTCTTTTCAAAGGACAAGAAGTAGACAGTATTTGTGTTCATAAATCATTTTAATATAGATGTTTGTGTTCTTATGTCAGGAAATGTAAGCTGATAATGTGATTTAGATGATGCATGAAGGAAAAAAGAAAAGATTCTGTTTGCTGGAAGCAAAAGGTGCCCAAGAGGTATCAAAATGAACAGAAAAAGTCCTTTTCACCAAAGATACAGTAAAAAGGCTTTTGAAAGACTCCCTTCTATAGCCTTGATTTTGGAAATATTGTTCTGTAATGGCGTAAATTGTAACAGAAAATGAGAGAATTCAATTGTGAAGAATATAAAGTATGAGTAAGGAATAACCTTTCATGTTTGCAAACTTAGAGTCAAACTACTGAATTTTATAGATCTGTACTTAAAACTAAGACATGTAAGTATCAGAAAAACAGCTAGGAATTTATCATTTTCAAGACCGAGCAAAAATTACAGATATTATTCAGCATACTTTATTATTAACAAAGTATACTTTATAGAATTCTTCATCTAGATAGATGCATTTTTGTTGCATGTTATTTTAATAATAAAGTTCAGATATATTATCATTAATTTTTAAAACAGTCATATTTCTTGAATATATATTTTGGTTAAATTAGTGATGTTGTGCAAATATATTGGGCTTTTCAAGGTACATACACTGAATGCATTACATGCTAAAATACACAGTGATCAATATATTATGCACACTCAGGAGTATATTGGAGATACAATTAGGTATATAATGAGCATATTTGAATATTTCAGTGTCACTTTGAATTGACATGAGATAATATATTGTAAGGCACTTATTGATGATTATATGTTCCTTCTGGCAAAAGCTGTTGCTTAATTACCAGATGAACAATGAAATTAAAGCAAAATACAAACATGTATGCTATTTCTGATACTGAATATGGACAAATTTTATTGACCTTAAGCTGGGCAAATGTACTTAACCTTATCGATTAACTTGAGCCCATTTGAGTGGAATGAAAACTGTTTTACCACAAGACGCTACAGTATGATCCTATGTCAGCTTTTCAGTCTTCTAAACTTAAAAGCACAGCTTAATGTATTGATCCTACTCACTGGTTCTGCTATAATAAATATTACATTCTTACTGCAAGTCTCCACTGTCATTTTAAGTGATTGGAGAATGGAGCTGTAATCAGAGAAAGTCCTGTGAAAGATAATCTTTCTTTATTCATCTCCCTTCCGCGGAGGCAGAAATAGGGACCAAGGGACAGCAGTAATTGCTGTCATAGCTCTTCTAAAATCTCTTTCCTCAGTGGCAAAGTACCAGAGCTGTACAATTTAGTATTTATCCCTTTAAAGGCAGAAGTTTTCAGAAACATGCATAAATGCAATCAATCAATAGAATGGTTTTATTCTTGTCTGAAAGAGAGGGAAAAAAACCCCACAGGAAGCAAAGAATTGTTTTAAAAAGAACAAACCAGGCTGTTTTTAATAATAAATTTCATATAATGCTCAAATAGGTTGTTTTGGGGTGAACATTATTACTGATAATATTTCTATTCTGGCTTTATTTTTCTTCTCAGATGTGCAGTAATATTTTAATTAACATCCATCCAAAGATAAGCATGTAGGAAAAGAAAAATCAGTAGCTACAAGCTTTCCAAATAGAAAAAAAAGCACATATAGCAACAACAACAATACACAATTGCATCTTTCTATTTAAATGCAAGAATTAAACAGAAGGAATACCAGACTTAAACAAAGAAGAAGACAGATGTCCAGAAGTTGTCATTAGCTACAGCACACAGATTGTGATTAAATTTTAATGTGGCGTTTAACTTAAGTAAAGATTTTTTTTGCTTATCAGAGAGAAAGAAGGCTGGGGAAAATATTGTTATTGATTTCATTGCTTTAAATGTAACTGATCCTTTAAGTAATTTTTCTAGAGTTTGGTGTCACTTTTTGGACTGAAAGAGTCATTAGAGGCTATGTTAATTTAAAATTCTGTGTCTAATGCATAAATTGCTCTCCAGCAACTTCCAATTTCTATCTATAGAAAACAAAACAAAGCATTTAGTTGAATGAATAACAGAAACGCACAACTGTTCTCAGTTGGTTGTATAAATTTATTGGCATTAAAGCTTTCATAATTAATTTCAGAGTTTCATCATGCAATTCTTTTCTATAAATACTGCACGTTCTAAGTAACAAATAAATGACAAATTTGGATTTAAAAATCTGCCTTAACATTTATTTTGTATGTCATGTATTTAGACATACATTTGATAAGTATTTAGTTTGTCTGTGTAAGTAATGATGTAAGCTATGATTTTAAAGAAACAAATTTGAAAAAAATAAGATTCCAATAATGTCTATATTTACTAAAACAATTTCTGAAGAAAGAAATACTTGATATTTTTTAAAAATGGTTAAAGTTATGAAGATCATTTGGGCTCAGTCATGTTCTGATATACCATCACTTTTTACATTAGTTTAAGATCCCTAGGATTAAAGGTAGTAATGTAATTTTGAGTTCATGGCTTTATATTAGTGAATGAACAAAAAGAAGGCTGAGTGAATGTATCTCTGAAATTTTGCTCATTGAATATATTATCAAAGATGGTCAGAATTTTGCCTAGTTTAGAATCAAGCCATGCCTACTCAATTCAGAAATACTTTTAAGACAGTTGAAACTATTATTTATTATAATATTGAAATGACACCTGGGAGAAAGATAAAGAAAATCCTAGTTAGGATGTAATAGGATCATAATATTTGGACATCAGTGTAGTTTCAGGAACTAAGATGGAGATGACCATGTCTTCTCTAGAGCAGAGGTCTCCAAACTTGACAACTTTGAGACTTGTGGACTTCAAAGCTGGCTGAGGAATGCTGAGAATTGAAGTCCACAAGTCTTAAAGTTGCTAAGGTTGGAGACTCCTGCTCTAGAGGAACAGCGTCCAAAATATCTCTTCACAGGTAGTCCTCAACTTATAACCACAACTGAGTGCAACATTTATGTTGTGAAGTGAAAAGTTTATTAGGTGAGTTTTGTCCCATTTCACAACTTTTCTTATCACTTTTGTTAACTGGATCACTGAAGCTGTTAGATTAGTAACATGGTCTTTTTCCCCACTGACGTTGCTTGTCAGAAGGTTTCAAATTATGATCACATGACCCCCAGAACCCCAGAACCATCGTAAATGTGATTCAGTTGCCAAGTGTCTGGATATAACTCTGGTGACCATGGGGATGCTGCAATGGTCCTAGGTGTGAAAAATGGCCATAAGTCACTTTTTTCAGTGCTGCTGTAACTTTGAATGGTCACTAAATGAACTGTTGTAAGTTGAGGACTACCTGCATTTGAAAGTGTTCTCTGTTTGAACAGCTGCCTGCTCCAGTTGTGATTTCAAAATGAAGGGCCATGAATAGGAATAACTTTCAAGAAAATATTGGACTGTCATTTGTCAGAAATTGTGTAGGGTCTCCTGCTTGAGCAGGGGGTTGGACTAGATGACCTAGAAGGTCCCTTCCAACTCTGTTTATCTGTTATCTGAGTAACAACTCATCATCAGCAATATATCTATTTTGCTGACTGAACAGGTCAGATCAAAGTGATCAAAGTTTTCTCTGCAATGGTGGTTATTTCTTTGAAAGTGTATAGCAGTCATTTCTAAACTTGCATTAATGCATATAGATCAAGATATGCAATTCTTATGCAAATATATCACTTATTTTGGTCCTGTTTTTCCTCTTCCTTGGCAGTGCATCAGGGCCATCTCATCCCAGTTGCATATTTGCTTTTAGGAATATTGGAAGTTTGGAACAAATTTATCTTATAACTTGGAGAACTAAATGTAAACTTAAGAATGCTAAAGGGCTCACCAGGCCTGGCATTAAACAAGGTTGTGTTCCTGAAGAAGTATGTACTGTCTGACATGCAACTTCTGTCAGAAGTTTTGCAGGTTCTCAAATTCAAAGGTACAACTTTTCAATGTTTCCCCCTCTATTTCATATTATCTTCTTTCCTTCTGACTCCACCCTCATTGCTTTATTCTCTGAAACCATCATTCTTACTTAAATTGGGTATAATCATTTCCTCTCTCTTATCCACATAATTTCTTTTTTCCTTTCTCCCCTAAGGCATCATTTTACATCTGCAAAATTTAAATCTAATTTCTTTGTTCATTCACCAGAACATTCTTGGGCTTAGATATTCTTCTTTGCTTCCCTTTGCATCTGTTACTAAGCATGTGCTAAATTCTAAACAAAAAGTGTGGCCTTTTCTTCTTCTGCATATAAAAAGGATAATTGATGTTATCATGTTTGTACCAATTGATGATAAGGTATTTATGCTTTAATACACTCCTCAGATACCCTTTAAGTAACAGACTGCAGGAGAAATTCACTAAAAACTGAAGCTGGATGTCTTTTTTATAGTGTTGGGGTTTGGGTATGTGTGAATACTGTTTAGTTTCTGGATAAATCAATTACATTAATGATATACCAAGGAGAAAAATAATAAAAGGAGGAGGCTGTATATTGGTAATTCTGCTGATAGTAAGAAATTACTTTAATCTGAACCTAAATTGTTCATCAATGATTGTACTACAGACAATCCAGAATAGAATTCATCTAAATTATTCCTTTTAGTTAATTGTATTCAGAACTCCTGTATTTAAGTGCAAAATGACCTTCTGAAGTTTGTTCTTGTGTAGTTTTTGGCTCTGGAACCATCACTGCCATACTGTCTCTTTCCACATGGTGATTGTGCCATCTGGATAATGTGTCAACATTAATGTTCCACGCCCCCAGATTTCTGCGCTTGACGGTGAAGACAAATTCTTGAATTGCTACAGCCCACCTCCATTACAATTCATCAAGTGTTAAGCAGTTTCAGTGGTTGGCACTTGTATAATATTCACTGTCACTGCTAAACTGTGTTTTAGGTTCTCTTAACGGTTTCGGAGAAAGTCAATATTAGGATTACCCATGAAAGAGAGTGAAATAGATATAAGGCTCTGTGATAGAAACAGACTTGAATGCCAAATGACCCTAAAATACATTGAAGACCCATTGATTGTAATGGCTGCCATGGAAACCATGTAGTAGAACATAAATTCCAAAATACAGTATGTGCCGACTAAAATAATGAATCATGTTGTCACAGTCCATGGCTAAAACATGGACTGCAGCACTTTTGGATCCAAAGTCCCCAGTTGGGTTTAGATGATGTGTTGAAGGTTCCATTCCCAAAGGTAGGTGGGACCAGGACAAATACTCACATATATAATATAATTCCTTTATTTTATTTAAAATGAAACTTACTTCAAATCTCATGTCAATATTATTATTTATACATATAATAACATTCTATTTGGGGAGAAAGAACAACTTTCAGAAAGATTTCTGCAAGCACTCACAGAAAGGATAAGGGCACCTAGAAGGTTACAAAAGGCCCTGGAGTATTAATCTGTAGACTTCTGCACTATTACCAAGTTAGAACATAGGTTGCCAGCTGATATTATTGTAACTTCAGCAATGTTAATTCCCCCCCCCAAAAAAAAATATGCTCTGGTTCTTTCACTGATGAAGGGAAACCTGTCAAATTGTTGCAAAAGTGCCAAAAGTGAAAGATGAAAATGTTGCCTTTTTTAAAAAGACCAAACTAACGCCCACAAAGATGTTAGTAATACACACACACACAAATATAATACAACTCATTTCATTTAGTCAACTGCCCATATTGTAAAACATAGCAAAACATCATGACATTAGCATTGTTTGTTTCTCTTGATGCACCGGTATGTGGAGAGCCATATTTTACCTCACTCCTCGTGTAATTTTTTTTCCGTACATTTCCTTAGGTCCCCACTAAGTGAAAGATAACAAAATGCATGTGCGTGGTGATGACAGTTGCCATCTGTGTTCTATTACCACTGAAAGGTATCTCTTCTCTTTCATCTCATGTAACCAAGCTGGTGACTGCCAAGTTCGCAAATGATGAACATGGAGGTGCCAGTGTTCTAATGGATGACTGTAAGGGGCTAGCTGACACAAGTTCTGAAGAACTCTGTCGTTATCAAACAAACTGAATATTTCAAAACAATGTCTTAGACTAATGAATGGAACTCATAAACGCAGGATTATTATTATTTTTTTTACTGAAGATTGAACTTCATTCTCACATTGGTTCTTTCCAACAAATCACAGGTAAAAGTCATCTTACCAGACTATTAAAAGGAGATCTTCTATACCTAAAATACATTCTCTACTCTTGTCAATGACCCTACAGTTACACATCCAAGTGTTTGTCGCTACTATTGCAGTATTGGTAGTATTGTAGAGAATATGTCCTCTTCTAAGAGTTCTGTATTTGCTGAACAGGACTTTCCCAAACAGCTAAAACTCAAAAAGCTTGAACCTTTAACCTTGAAAGGTTTACAAAAATTGGGACCAAGGAACTGAAGAGTCCCTTCTTTCCACTCAATGTACAAATGCCATTATCAAATGCTCTTTGCTGAGAACCCTATCTCACTTGAAGGCAGAGCTTTGTCATAGAGGATCAGAGGTGGGTTTCAGCAGGTTCTGACCAGTTCTGGAGAAGTAGTAGTGGAAATTTTAAGTAGTTCAGAGAACCGGTAAATACTACCTCTGACTGTCCCCATCCCCATCTATTCTCTGCCTCCCAAGTCCCAGCTGATCGAAGGAAATGGGCATTTTTCAGTAACCTCCTCCTGGAATGGGGTGGGAATGGAGATTTTACAGTATCCTTCCCCTGCCATGCTCACCAAGCCATGCCACACCCAACAAGCCATGCCACACCCAATAAGCCACACCCACAAAACAAAATTTTTGAAACCCACCACTGGAGAGGATGATTCTGAAGAAGGCTCAGCTAGTCTCTTCATGATTATGTTTTCGTTTCTAAAAAAGACTTTCATTATTCCATAGCTTTTACACTGGTTTTATCCTTGATTTCTCCTTTATGAACTTAACCTACTTTTATTTAAATATTATTTTAAGGGCAAGGCATAAGTAAAGATCTGTTGTTTGAATCTTCATGCTTGCAATGCAATCTTATCTCCTAGTGCAGTGATGGCAAACCTTTTAGACACCAAGTGCCCAAACTGCGCAAGGGTGCATGCCCAAACTGAAAGGTGTGCATGTGTGAACGCTAACGTGTGCATGTGCAAACATGCACATGTATGGACATGCGCACACATGTGCATATGTATGCATGGGCATGTGCACATACACAACAGAGACCGAAGACCTGATGGCCGGCAGGACGTGGGGCATCCCAACACAGGCAGTGCAACAAGAGGTAAGATCTTTTTCTTTCATGAGCTTCTGTTTCATCATTTGGAGGCAAACATAAATCTCACGAAAGAAATACCACAGAGATCTGACCTGGGGCGACGGTGCTCATGCCAACAGCAAGGGCTCTGTGTGCCACCTCTGCCACATGTTCCATAGGTTCCCTATCAGGGTCCTAGTGCTTGTCATATTTATTCCTTTGGAATGAAGACATGTGCTATTGCAGCTGGACAATTCTAGTCATTAGATACATGCTGTAACTAGAATAGAGGACTCGATTCTAGTAGCGCTAAAGCCTCTGGATAGGAAGACCAGAAAAATAATGACAATGAGGCATATGAAATGAAGCCCTTCATCCACACAGTAACATTGATAGACTCTACTTACCAAGGAGCATAAAGGTAAAGGTTTCCCTTGCACATATGTGCTAATTGTTTCCAACTCTAGGGGGTGGTGCTCATCTCCATTTCAAAGCCGAAGAGCCAGCGCTGTCCGAAGATGTCTCTGTGGTCATGTGGCCGGCATGACT
>JANHFP010001544.1:45261-56328 GCA_032468135.1 Calamaria suluensis
CATTTCATTACTGCCATCCATGATGCAATATAAACCTGATCAGTCAGTTTGCTTGCTGAATGAATCATTAAAAAAGCACTCACATTCAGATGAATTGCTATACTACTTTCTTTTTATTCAAACTTCATTTCTTCATAGCTTTTGACTAATTCATAGTATTATGTGGGATCTTTCTAAAACAAGATAAGTGAGATTGTGAACAGGTTTTTTAGGCTCAAACAGACAAAACAAAGCACACAATCCAATATATTTATTTACTTTGACTATTCATAACATTTCTAAAATGGAAATGTCTTTCAGCCATGCAGTACTAATCAATCACTTGCCCTTCCAACAACTTCTAACTTATGAAAAGAGTAGAACGTGGCACATTGATTTATGGTCTAATTGCTTTACCAATCAAAAATCAATTGCCTGCCTGCCTGCAATAGCAGTGGTTCTGCTGCTATGTCAGTTTGCTATCTGAAGCTATTGCTTAATATAATGTTATTAATATGGTAAATTTGCAAAAGAGTTAATCAAGCTTCACTTAAAATCTAGCTGATAACTTCTCATAGCCAACAGAACTTTTGTCTTCTGGTATAGAACTTTAGCACTTAGGTATTTTTATTATATTCTGGGAAAGTTAATTTCACAGAGCATCATAAAATAATATACCTTTAGTATTTTTTGTATTTGTTTGTTGATTTTGTATTTAATATATTTCAATTTCAGGATATTATTATGATAAATGTAAATATCATTTACTTGAAAAGAATCCTCCCATGACAACAGCTTACTTTGATACTTCAGACAAAGATCCATTTTGCAGTAAGCCATTAACTATTTTCCATGCATCTACTTCAGCTTTATTTATTTTTCCCTGTTATGGAAAAAAATAGGAGGAAAAAACCAAATGCATTTTACTCTCCAGATAACTTGACATATCCTTGATTAAACTTAGTTTTTTATTACAGTTTTATTTATGAAATAGTATAATGCTGAAAAGATCTATGTGCTTGAAGAAAAATGTTAAAAACAGGAAATTATCTGGGCCACCTAGTAAAGGATGACAAATGAGCTGATAAAAATGAGAAAGAGATGGATTTGTATTAGATAATATCTAAATGAATTTCAAGAAAAGAAGTATAATTAAACATAGAATTTAGTAAATATTTATTACCATGCATTATAAAAGATCCTTGTAAGATCTGTACTAGGGTCTCTTACAAATAGGGATGTGTGTATTTCTGTCTGTGTCTGTGTTGATGTTTTTAACTGATAATTAAATAAATGCATTCAAGGTCTTTGCAAGCTAAGTAGAACTTGAAGCAGAGATAATAGTTCAGGAATAGTTCAGTATTAGGAAAATCATTAATTCTGGCTGATTCACATGACTAAAACATGGATCTGATTTGGAATGCTTTATGTAACTCCTAAGAGTGCCATATTTAAGTTAAATGCAATAGCATTATATTATTAGAAACACTTCATACTGCAAACCAGACTTCCATTTATTGTATTGTGCGATATCACAATGTAGTCAATTTTGTGCAGTGGTTAACTGCACAAAAAAATGCACAGTCTAGAAACTGGGAGTCCGTGAGTTCTAGTCTTACAAAGCCACCTGGTTGACTTTGGGCAAGTCACTCTCTCAGATCTAGGAAGGAGGCAATATATGGGTGAAATAACATATGGCTAGGAAAATTTGAAAATTCAAAAGAATTTTAAGACTAAATTGAGCTGAATTCAATGAAATCTAATTTATTGTAAGAGTCCATATGGTTGTTCTATAGAGTTCAGATCAATTGTTTAAATGCCTGTTGTAGAAGACTATTTTCCTTATGTTGTACACAATATATTTTATATAACTATCTATCTTCCCAGAGTGCTGTGGAAATGAAGTGACTGAATGTCTCATTCTTAGGAAATATGACTATGTTCTACATTTACTGTCATAAATGTAATACAGAAAGAGTAATTGTAAAAAAATATTTTCCTAGTAAGCAGAGTAACTAAAGAATATACAGTAGAACAAAAACAAGAAAAAATCCAGATTATATAATACTTGCAAAAGACATCCATATCATCCACCAAATTTATAAGGGCATCAAATGTAAGATTTATATCATGATTGACTACAGCATAATAATGTTACCTGCTATATCATCTTGCTCCATCTTGCCATTAATGGGGTACTTTGATCACTCAGTATAATAAAAATGGTTGCTGCTAAAAGAAGTACATTTTTCAAAAAAATGGCTTAGCATGAAGCTGTTACCTACTATGATGATGCTAGCTGTGAAATGTATACATTATTCTGACATTCTAGCCTGAGAACATTTTCAGTGGTCTTTTGATATATAACTTTCCAACTTTGCTCTATAGACTCAAGTCTGTTTTTCAGGATTTTTCTTTTGCATTCTGAAAAAGAGGAAAATAAAATAAAATTACATTTTTTCTACCTCCCACAGTGTATCATTATGCTTTGGATATTATTACATGGAATAAAAGCACTAGGAGAGGTTTCATAAATATCAAAATAACAGATAATTCAGGAAATACAGTAGAATCCAGAATTAATAGGTAAGATATATTTATTCATTTTGGTGTTATTTATGCAAGATAGTATCAGCTATAATTAGAACTAATTTGAACAAAGATTAATAAAAAGAGTAATTAATAAATGACTTTAGAATTAGAATGGAAGTTTGAAAGTTAATATGCAAAAAAACCAAAAAAACCCATAATAGAGGTAGTCCTTGGTTAGCAATGATAGTTGGAACCAGCAGCTCTATTAAGTGAAGTGGATACAAAATGGGAAATTACATGACTGTGACTGTATTTTCTTTGTCCCTACTCTCCCAACCTTTAGAAATCCCCACCCTTTGAAATATAGTTATTAATCACAAAATTATTTCTGGAGCACAGTTGTAACTTCAAATGATCACTAAATGATGCAGATGTATTAAAATTGTATGTATGTTATTTAATAGTCTTATTTATGTAAATGCCAACCTCACAATAAAATGACTCTGGGTAGTGTAGGAAGTTAGCACTGACCCCTCTCATAGAAGAATGAAGTATTTTAGGAAATATTACAAAGAGAGAATTTTATATTTCCCTGGATAGAAAAACATGTTTTAGACAGGAAACTGACTCACTCTTAATAGCCCCCAGTAGATGCCTGCACTTAAGAGATAAAGAAATACCTGGTCTATTCATAGGCAAATGCTCTCATCCAAGATCCAAGGAAGGTAGGATGAGCCCTCTACCCATTTGCAAAACAATAGGACCACATGGCACACATGCAAGATTGCATCAGCCAGCAAAGCTGGCTGGGACCCCCACTCTGGGAGCCTGATAACCAATCAGGACACTCTTCCTGTGTCACAGGAAGTTCAAACCTCACAAAAAAATTATAAAACCAGGACACACACATCAGCCCTTTTCTGATGTGGTGCCAGGGCAAGCATGGTGTGTGCGTGTGTGGTGGTGAGAGGCACGGACTGTTTGGCGCTGAGGTAGAAAGAGCCAGCAGTCTCTTTCTTCTGTGGCAGCAAGGAGGAGCAGCCCCGAAGCACAGGGAGAAAGCCCCGGTGGTGGTCTGGGGTGGGCGCTGGACGTGCAGCTGTCCCGCAGGGCTCCTCCTCCTCCTTGCCGCCGCCGAAGAAAACCGGCACCACCAAAGAAAGCCAGGAAGCTCCTGGGCGGGGGCTGAAGTGGCGGGTGCCCCGCGCGGCTCCCAACATTGTACTGGCTCTCGCCGGGCAGAGGGAGAGGGTGGCCAGGGGTATCCTTCCCTTCCTCCCTCTCTTACTCACTCTGTGCCGGGGGTGCGTGTGCAGCGTCTCTATCAGTACTGGCCGCGGGAAGCTAAGAGTGGATGGGGAGGAGAGTGGGTGGGCGTGGCCTTCTTCGGACTCAGAAAAAAAAGCAGGTCTTTATAAAAACGCCATGGGACGCGGGGCATTTCGCTATAAAGCGGGTCTGTCCTGCGAAAAGCGGGACGTCTGGTCACCTTAGGCATGAGTGACTGCGAGTAGAGCCCCCAGATCTTGGAATGCAAGATGCAGAGTACAAAGTTGAGCAAATACTATTTCAGTCAGATTGTCGTTCTGTTGTCTAATTATGCTGTTTATTTTGGCAACCTGCCTAATATATATCAGGAGAGAGAGGAGGAGAAGGGGAAGGAAGGAAGACAGCAGGAGGAAGAAAATATAGAAATGACTACAAATCCTGGTCCAGGCAGAAGCAGCAGGAAATATATTTTGACAACTCGATTCTCAAATATTTCCAGTCCAGATTTTAACAGCACTGTGGATTGATCTATGAAAGGTCTTATATCTTAACGCTGCTCAGATGAAGGCTGAACAAGCAAAATTATTTGTCCACAAGAAATAAAAAGACAAGAAAATACATGTACCACCATCTTTGTGGCAGCAGGATTGTGCCTATCAAAAACTTCTTTTGAATTACCTAGTACATATACTGTAAAGTAGGCAGACAGCTATGGCTGTCAGCATTGGCTTTTGGTATCAGTCTGTTGAAAAATAACCATGAAGGAAGTTGCTTGCAATGGCCACTTTCAGCCTCCTACACTACTTTCTTATTCTTCCTTTGGCACTGCTACATTTATATAGCCATAGCACTGAAATAACTGGTTTTTCTACCTAATTCTGCCCTTGGGTGCACCCTCTTTTATAAAGAATTTTACAATTACTATAAATACCTTGTATTTACACATTAGCAATTTCTGAATTTGCATGTACTGATATGAACTTATGTAAATTGCACTCTCTCTTTCTATTCTGGTTTGTTTTCTTAAGATGTTTGGAAGCCATTGCATGACACATTGAGTCTTATTTTATAAAGGGGCATACATTGAATAATTCTTTCTTTTTCTTCTTCAGTGATGCTGCTGTATTTCAACAATATAGGCAAGCAAAAATACTTGCTGGATTTTATCTGGATTTTGGAAACATTTCAGCAATTGCTTTGACATTTACTACAAGGAGTACAGTGGGCCCCAAGTACAAGTTTAGGGTTCTCGAAATGAGATTAAAATATCTTTCACATCCAGCAAGGTAACACAGATTGTCATTTTGTGATAGCTTCATGATGTGGAAAAAGAATTTAGGAAAAGATAGCTGAACCACAAATCCTGTTGCTTAATGATAACACTTACCGATGACAGAATAGTATTGATTGAAGGCACTGTTTCTTAAAACTGAGGCAGAAAATAAGTATAGAATTTGCTAAAGCTGTATCTGAGGGGAATATTTTCAGTAGAGTGTCTGCCATGTGAGTGTAGGTACTGCAAAAATTCTAATTTAACAAGTTTTAAAATCTGTACCAAATTAGAACACAGATAGAAAATATATAGATAATACATTAATGACTAGTAAAAAAGATAGGTTTGTAGGAAACAGAGATTGGGGGAGATGAATCTGCTATCATATATTATCCTCTGTTATATTGGTAATACACTGAAAATCAGTCCTGGTTTCTCTTAAAAACACTGGTTAAATATATGATATTACTTATGGACAATAACAGTAAAATACATTTTTTCTTGACTGTATATTTTCTTCTCCCTGTACAGGAGCCAGTTATGTAGATATGATTTTATACTTGTGGAAAATGTTGAAACAACTTTTGCACCTATCCCATGCTATGAAACAAATATGCAATACAATTAATTATTTCAGGATATTGTATGCAAGAAATTAAAGAGAGCAACATGAACTGGGAACAAATTTAATTGGCTTCCTTCAAGACCGTTAATTTGCCAATGTTATGACTACCTCTGAAGACCACAGAATGAACTTTTAAAAGAAATTCAAATATTTTTCATGTGCCTAGTTGCATTTGTTAGCAATCAATTTCTAGTTAACAAGTACTCAGAGCTGTGAATTGTTTTTTGAGAAGATGTCGATTTCAATCTTATGCACAATGATGCTGATGTATCATTGAAATTAACAGTAATAACTTCAACACTAAATGAAGGATCATAATATATTAAAATGTATGTGTCAGTGCTTTTATATTCAACAGATCCAACATAACTGTTGATAAAAACTGTTTAAAAGGAAATCAGGGGGATTTTCATTTAAACATAATTTTAAAATTGTAAGCAATAGAAGCAATGGCTACTATTCAGTATATGGATAAAATTCTACAAAATAATAATTCTTTCTTGTTAATTAGCAATGGAGCAAAATGTTTTGATGGGTATTTTTTAATAGTGGTCTTCAAA
This sequence comes from Calamaria suluensis, assembly GCA_032468135.1. Lineage (NCBI taxonomy): Eukaryota > Metazoa > Chordata > Lepidosauria > Squamata > Calamariidae > Calamaria > Calamaria suluensis. The sequence goes on from JANHFP010001544.1 coordinate 51,500, forward strand.
ATGACTGGATGTGATAGATAGGTAGTGTATTTTAATTTACTATTTTTGTCAACAAGTAGAAGGAAACATGTAACAGTATTAACATAGACATTGGCACAAAAATTGGCACAATTAAATATATAAATAGTCAAAACATAGCCATAAACACATTGGATGATTACAAATAGATGGGAACAGTAGGACAGGGACAGTAGGCACGGAGCTACACTTATGCACGCCCCCTTAAGGACCACTTAAAAAGCTTGAAAGGTCCATAGTAGACAGTTTAAGGGAAAAAGCACAGAGATTAGTGAGACTAACAACAGGATCAGGTAGGCTGCTCCAGACATTTATAACTCTATTACAGAAGTCGTACTTCCTACAGCCTAGATTAGAGCTATTTACGTTGAATTTGAATCAATTGATAGTATTAACATATTAATGAAGTTACAGAAGAAGTAGTACACCAGATAAGTTTGAAATCAATTTGTATGTAGATTTAAATGTGTCAAATGTGGGGGTTGCAACATGAGTCAGAAAGGGTGTAAGGTATGTGTGCAGGTAAGCTTGTGTGGAGGAGAGAGACTCATTCAAGCAACTTGTAATCTTTCCTAAAAGCTTTCCCACTACTGATGCTTCCTGCTATCTTGCTTGTGAGAAGCTGTCAAGGAGCATCAGCAATCACAAATGAGTTTCTGTTTCTTCCAGTATCTCATTGGCTTCTGGGAAGCCAGCATGGAGCATTGAAAATGATAATAATGTGATTGTGGCTTACCACTATGGTGCAGCAATGCTGAAAAAGGTGCAGTATGGCAGCACTGAAGTGATCACAGCTTCCCCAAATTTCATTCCCATAGGAATCATGGGTCCTGGCATTCTGTAAAATAGTCTATTTGAAGCATGTTGATTCAAAAAAATTGACCCTAGATGCACTGTTTTTCCCAGTTGAAGTTAGAAACAGACAAACAGAAGAGGTTTAATAATATATACAGTAGATAGTAACTTAAATTATAAAGCATGTTGAATAACAATAAACAAACATTGCTATAATTTTTGTTCTACTGGGTTCATTCAATATTGTAAAATGTAAATAAAGATTGCAAACAAAACTCTTTCTGAAAAAAATATATAATTCAAAAAATGCACTATGTTTTATGTGAAATACATTATGGTGTATCAACCACAAGGCTAAAAGCAGCTTGGAACTTAATTTAGACAAAAACAGATGAGAATAATTGCGCTATTTATGGCAGCAAATGGATTTCTTACCAGCATCTACACAGGAAATATGCTTTTAAATTGGTGACATGACATCAAACTTCATTAAGAATCTCACACATATATTTTAAATATTGACTGAGGTACTATAATGCTGTAAACTGCAAGGAATATTCTTTTACCACTAAAATGTAATATTTTAAATTTTTGGAAGAAAATGTTTAATGAAATGTCATGTATAACTAAAAGGAAAGTTAAATTGTATTTATTTATTTAGTTATCATTTTCAACTTGTATGGTTGTTCATTTGATTCTGGATGGCAAAAAAGTGTGAAGCAAAAGCAATATAAACAGCAGCTGAAATAAACCATAAGCAACCATTAGCATAATCATTTCACAGTATTTCCAATAAGTTTGAAGTCCCATGCCTGGCGAGAAATTTTGAAGGCTTTACATTAGATCAACAGGATCCAGGCAATCTCTGGAGGATGATGTTCCAAAGAACAGGTACCACAATATCAAGGGTTTGCTGTTTAGGTCTTACTCTTTGATAGGACTCTGAGTATGCCCCTTATGTTAGATCTGACACAACTGATAGACACAATTGGAGAAGTAGTTCTACAAATAACCCAGTCCATCCCATGAAGGGCCATATAGATAACTACTGGTACCATACTAACACTAGCAAGCAGTGTAGCTTATGGAACAGATGTGTAACATGCAAATTGCTATATGTGCATAACTGCCAACACTACTGCATTATAAAATGCCTGCAGCATCCAGATGTTTAACAATCACCAGCTCCATATAAAGTGCATTGCAATAGTCAGTTTGAGAAATGACCAAGGTAGGAACATTGATCTAATTAGTAACGGGTGGCTCCCGGTTCGGGCCGGTTTGCCCAATCCAGTAGTGATGACCAGATGACATAAGCGAACTGGTTCTCACCATCCAGGAGCTGGGCCCCAGCGTGATTTTTACCTCTCTTTTTTTTCGGCAGCTGAATCAGTGCAGCAAAGCTGATTGCCATGCCTCACCTATTCTAAATGGTTTTGAGCATGCACAGAGTGCACATCTGCCATGCGTGCTGCCATGCGTGCTCTACTGTGCATGCGCAGAGAGTACATTCAGCATGCAAGCACACAAAGTGCATACACAATTCATCAACAAAGAGAACCAGTAGTAAAAGTAATTAGAAACCACCCCTGGGTCTAATATATTGTGACTGAGTTGAAAGTCTTAAGGATCTTGCCTATTTCATCTGGACTCATAGACTCAAATGCCTCCTATTGTAGATAATCAAAGTAAACTGAGTCTCACCTCCATATGATCTGCTTTCATTCTCTTCAAAGTTAGGCTTTTTATGCATTTTACAAAGTATAAAAATGTTTCTACTTCTGACAAGCAAGTTAACTATTGCAAAATAATGGTAATAATTAGATAACCTGTTTTCCCCAAAATAAGACATCCCCTGATAATAAACCCAATTGGGTTTTTGAGCGCATGGCAATAAGGCCAAGTGCTTATTTCGGGGTCAAAAAAAATATAAGACAGGGATTAACTTTCGGGAAAATCAGTGGATGGATGTTATTATAAAGTCTGGTCTGTACTTTTGCCTGAGAAAATATCTGAAAAAATCCACTGTATGACAAAAAAGCAAGTGGCATACAAGACTATAAATATATAATAAGTATCCTGCCAACAACTTGTATCAAAAATTATGGGCAAGTTAAAATGTGCCAGCACTATATAAATTTTACGATTTAAAAGTTTAAATAAAAATAATGAAAAGAATATTGTTCTGGCACTAGGCTTTGCAGCAATAATTTCTTGGATGAAAGTTGCATGTATCTTTCCACTACCAAGTTTCAAGATGTGCATTTTACTTTTGTGAAGGTTTGGCTTTAGTAGCTCTTTAGAAGCTGGAACATTAGATGGGATTTTAGTGCAGAACTCATGAGGAAAACCAAATTGAAGCATGACAAAATCTGGAAAGCAATCTCATCTACGTCCCAATGAATTTCATCCACAAATTAGAATTTGGCAGCAATCCTTAGATTTAATTATTTTTTTGTTTGTTTATATTAGTCTGATTTTAACAGTATTAGAAGGTGCCTGTTCATCCAACAAAAATTTATCCCAGGAGTAAATTAAAAATATGCAACTACTTTATTGCACCAATGACAAAGAGACCTCATTAGCACATACTTGTAATGAGAAGTGTAAACTGTTTTGCATTTTTATGATAGAAGGCTTAGAAAGATTTGCAAGTGTTTATTTTTGTCATTTATGAAATTTGCAGAGTGAAATAGAGATTGACATCATTACGGCAAATAGATTTATAACGTCAATATCCATAGTGAATACAAATATAGTTTAAATCTACTTGGATATAAAATGTTTCATAAGAGAAGTAGGAAAGAAACATTGCATTATATTAGCTAGTTTAGAAAAAACTATATTTGTGTTATGTTCTTCATGTGAAGGACATTTGTATAGGCTAAGGCAATATTTCTCAAGTTTGGCAATTTTGTGATGAATGAACTTCAGCTCCCAGAATTTATAGGTAGTACTGTTACTACTATGTTAATCCATTTTCCCAATACAGTATTACTCAAAAGCCTGCATTTTCATGTTTCATATAAGTTGCAAATTGTTCAAATTCTAAGCTAAGCTCACTTTCTGTGTTAGAAAATACAAGCAGGGTATTTGCTTAGATGAGCTGAAACTAAATGTTTATTTACTGCAGCTTAATTCAGTCCTATTGGTTTATATAAATGTGATGAAATTTGGGTCTAAAGCAAGGTAAACCTTTAGTTTTAAGTAACTATAAAGTAACTTTTGATGGGGGGGGGTTCATTTCATTTGATATTTTTCCTGTTAAGGTAGCACATTTCTCCAGACCAAATTCCATTGCAATATCTTGGCTCTACTATTTATGGACAATGTTCACCAATGATTCTATTACAGATAGTGTTTTTCCATACAGCTTCAGATCATCCATGTAAAGGTTGTGGGTTAACCTCTTTTTTTCTTCCATAACAACCTTGTGAAGTACAGTAGGTTGAGCTGAAAGAGAATGACTGTCCTAAAATCACCCAACCACATTTCATGCCGAAAAGAGGCCTAGACTTCATGGTTTGCTAGTTTCTAGACAGCACCTTCACCACTACATTAAAACTGGCTCTTATACACTGCTTCCCAGGAATGCAATTAAAATGTATCTTTAAATATTTTCCCACATATAAAACCTATTCAGAATATTAAACATATAAACTTTATGAATTAGAATTTATCAAAAAAAGGGAGCCTTTACTCAAGTAGTATAAATAAAACAACATAGAAATACATCATCCCAACTTAGATTTAATATATTGTGAACCATAACAGCGTATAAACATGAAAGTAAAATTTGCCTCATTGTATCTTAATTCAATATTTTCTTAAAACAATTTATTATAATAATTCTACAATGTATGAATGTGTCTTTGTTGGTACAGGAGTACTAAAATATTTTCAGAGTTGATACAAATATAGCACCATGGTTTCTTTCTTGAAAAATCTATCTATCTATCTATCTATCTATCTATCTATCTATCTATCTATCTATCTATCTATCTATCTATCTATCT
>JANHFP010001546.1:26624-44101 GCA_032468135.1 Calamaria suluensis
TGCTAGGTTGGCAGAAGCTGGGACAAGTAACGGGAGCTCACCCTGTTACGTGGCACTAGGGATTTGAACCACTGAACAGCCGACCTTCCAATCGACAAGCTCAGCTGTCTTACACGCTAATCCAAGTAGACTATTATACACTCCAGAAAATTATGTGTGCTTATACCCTCCTCACAAAAAAACACATTTATGTATTCAATGCATTTCTAGAAGAATTATTCCCAAGCACATTTACAATGCAGCACTTTTTGACTATGGGATTTGTTCTAAGCAAATATGTTCAAAATGTATTTACCAATCCAAGAAGAAGGGGAAAAAACAGCTGACCACTTTCCTTATTTTGTCATATTTTGTAGCTGTATCTAATCTAAAATATTTATTTTTAAGGTTCAATATACACCATTAAGCTTCAGCTTTAATACAAATGTCAGAATTGATGTAATATTTCTCAGATTACTTTCAGCAGATTACATGGATATATTTTTGTTCATGCAATGAGGTGTCCCTTCATTCTTCTCCTTTTTGCTTCATACTGCATTAAAATGTAAAAAATAAAATATCTGGGAGGATATTTTTGGAGTGTCAAAAATTCAAGATGGCTGCCATACCTGCAAGATAACTCAACCCTTAAATGGTTCTTATGAGAGTATCCCTCAAATTGAGCTCAATTTGGCCATTGCACAAAATAAAATTGTTTTTACCCTTATCCATATAATTTACAACCCTGGCAGTTCCTGACACTAATCAGCATATGACTCAAATATTCTTTAGATGGTTCCATCCTTCTAGATTGGGTAAAGGTAAAATGAGGGGTCCTTGGTGCTTGGTTGTTTTCTGGCAAATGTTTCATTACCCAATGTCTGCAAGAAAACAAGCAACCTCAAAGAGCACCAAGGATCCCTTGTTTCAATCCTAAACTACAAATAGTGCCAGATTTATTTAATCCACGAAATGCCATGATTGGCTACAGCCCAATATACAGTCAGCCAGGCAAAAATCAATAAAATCCCCAACTTTTCTTTACAATTTCAATTTGTTTCCATTGCGATTGAGACTCGTGTTCAAATAAATATGATTTTTTTGAAATAAATCATTGGATCTATTTAGCTTTCCAAAACATTGTCTATTTCTAATATTCAACCTTCTAATTGTATTCTGCCCATCTGCACAAGAAGCTAATTAATTGTAGAGAAGGAAAGAGGGACAGAGTAACTTGGAAGATGTCACTGAAGAGGAATTCCTTCATGCGGCAACATTTCTTACAGATTCTCCTTGGGCTTTCTAGAAGATTTTCCACGTGCTTCATTTTGTGACCATGCAATGTAGTTGTACTCATTTTCTGGAATTATTTGTACTGCATGATCCTTTCTTCTCATAGATTTATAAACCACTCCAGAGTGCTTTGCAGCACTCTCTGAACTGTTTACAAATGTTAGCATACTGCTCCCAACAATCTGGCTCTTCATTTTACCAAACTCAGAAGGAATCAACATTGAACCAGTCAGAATCAAACTCCTGGCTATGAGCAGAGTTAGCCTGCAGTACTGAATTCTAGCCACTGTGACACCACTGCTCTTCCTGGTGTGAATGGAGTAATTCACAGAAATGCTTAACTGAGTTATAGAGTTACCTCAGTCTTTGAGTTTGGACAATACACTGAAACATAAACAGAACCAATGGTCTAGGTTTGACTAACACACTAGACCACAAAGCTAATCAAAGTTAGCTCTCACTAGGTTTAGCATGCATTTTGAGATGCCTTTTCATTGTTGCATTGCAACATTGCACACAAGGACATAAGGAACTGGAGTTCACACTGTGATGTTACAATATACTTTTCAGCACTTGCTTCCCATCACCCCCTACCCCCTCAATATTTATATCTCCAATCATAGAAGGAATCCATGTTTTCTAGATTTTCTTCCACAGCTGGGTACTTGAATCACAAATAATGTATGTTTGGTTTCATTTATTCAGTTCACAAACAACATGTTTTATTAATGTTTTTTGTATATACATGTTTAAAGCCAGGTCTTGCTGAATCTGGCAATTTGTTCAAAACCTGAATGATAACTAACTGTAAATCCCTAAGGAAATTCAATTTTATCATAACTACTCTTTTATCCTATAACAAGTATGTTTATGAGGCATGGTAATGGTTGAACTGCAGCAACAGAAATTGAATATGCAGAATTGTTGACATGCTGCATCTGCTGCTGCTGTTGTTGCAAATGTTTATATTAAGCTGAGATGAAAGAATCTATATCAACAGCTAATCTTACAACTTCTGATGAGCAAAGTTAAAGTCCTCTTGCTAAACAATATGACACTGTGTCCGTGAGCCAGTCTCAGTTCAAAGCAATATAGATTCAGCAACTTTCCTAACAGACCATAGTAGTCATTTATGAGTGGGCTTACTTCCACACCAACCACAGCCGAGATAGTTGAATGAGATGGTTGTATGATGAAATTGAAATATCTCATTCTGTCTGCATTACAGGTATGTTAGGGAAGCCAATAACTTCCAGAACAGGGTTGCTTTAACATGGGCTATTCTTGATAAGGCATTAAATTTAAACAGTTACTTGAAAATGATATTTAAAGTTTGTTCTGCTTAAAAAAACAAAACCAAACCCTGCTTCTTAAAGTTACAAAGGCTTGGCTGAGGATGGCAGCATTGATTCAAGGATGGACTCATTTTCAAATGCTGTCTGCCTGGTTTTCATAACAATACACATATATTAATTTTCTTTATTCTTTCATTTCCTTTTGAACATGACTATGCAAGGGGGAAAGCTATTGATTTGCTTGGTAAGTTCCATAAAATGGAAGAGGAGACTGTAAAAAAGGGACCACAAATTGAAAACTATTATTAATAGCAATAGCTTTCCCAATAAAACAGAATGATTCCCACAGATGAGGAATTTTATGTCCTATTAACTTGTGCCTTAAGGTTCATTGTTTAAGTAAACTAATTCATTAGAGCAATGCACCAGCCTTTTTTTTTTTTTAATGTGTTATCCATCTGTGATTCGTTTTCCCCCTTTCCCTCTTCAACAGCTTTTGGAGCAATATTTTAATGATTTTGCAGATAAGGAAATAATTTGTTTCAATATGGAGGAATATTTTTTAAAGTTTTGAACCATATCCTTTTCCAGCTGATACCTGAGGAAAGTCAATCTTTTGGAGGGAGAATGTATTATGATGAAGTATAATCATGAGAGCTTCTGCAGAAACTGATGTGATTAATAATGTGATAGAGATTATTCTTTCCTCAAGTCTGCTGTGCTCTCTCTCTCTCTCTCTCTCTCTTTTTGCGGTGATGAGTGCATCCAGTGAAGTACTTTGATATCCAGCTGGTATTTCCAAGCTGTGAAAGTCATCCCAGCTGCCCAGCTAAAGCAAGCAGACACCTATATTGGGCAGTAGCCACCATAGGAAGTTGCTAGAAGCACAATATTATTTTAATGACAACAACCAAAGTATAGTTTCATCCTGCTCAGAAGATTGCAGCGGTAAATCAGCTTTATATTCCAGGAAACCCACATGACAAGGAAAGATAAACTTACTGTCCATGTAAGCCTCCTGGAATCATTGAGAGTGAGTTGGGTGGCCATATAAACTAATAAATAATAAATAAAATGCAGGGCCAGTTGAAGGACCTTTCAGGTCAGATGGCTTTCAACATGCTACTGAGAAACAGCTGAGAAGTTTTCTGATTACCAATTGTGTTTATAACATGAGTAGATTGAAGCCTGATGTACGATAGTGGATGCTGACATACAAAAAAAGAAAGTCTGAAATTGCAGAGAGAATCTCAATGGGTCCATGGAACATAAGAGGCATGAACATGAGAATGCTCAACACAGGGCAAGAGTAATTGAATCACCTACACATTGACATTTTAGACATTAGCAAGTACAGATTGACAGGAATTTCATATGTTCAGTCTGAAAATCACACTGTTTACTACTGGTAGTTAGGACTAGTTAGGAAAAATGAAGAAATGGTATTGCTTTTGTAGTCAATAATGATATAGTAAGGACAATACTTGCATAAATTTTAATGAACAAATAATATTAATTAAAAAAAATCCTGTCTTAACAGAAAAGACATGGCCAATGATTTACATATGTGCAAGTTCTAAGTTAAGATAAAGCAGAAGAAAGCCAACACATTTCTACAATATATTAAGCATATGCCCACATTTTTTCAAGAAGAATATCAACAATCACTTGGAACTCTTGAATGTCATTGATCAGGAAAGAGAAAAAAAACTATGGAATGGATTGAAAGAAGTCATGAAGAATGAATGTGAAAAAAATCAAGAGACAGAAGAAAGCAAACTGAATGGCAGAATAAACTTTGGAAATTACAAAGAAGAAAAGCCAAAGTCAAGAAAAACAAAAATATTAGGAAGGAACTGAAGAAAGAATTTCAGAGAGTTTTTAGAAGTGGTGTTAGAGCATTAAAACATATTGAAAAGTAAGGAAAGTCTTCCAACTGATCAGGAGATTCCATCCTTGGATTAGTATGTAAAAGGATTCCTGTGGTCAAATAATATGTAATCAAAGAGGATCAAAGAAAGAGGGGAGGAGTTTACTAAAATTTGGTCTGTGGTAGAAATATCAACATCCAAGATTACTTAAAATATATTTCTACATACAAAAATTTCTACCATTAGAAGATGAAGTTAAATCAACAGTCTGGCCATCAACATCAATAATCTGTGCTTTTGCTGATAACATACTCTAATAGCATAGAGGTAAGGATTATGACCTTGATAGAGCTATAGAAAAAAGGGTGAAGCATTTTTTAAAATTTCACATACTTGAAAGATAATACCTGAAATATTTGAGATAATACTTGAAAGTCACTAAGAAAGAGGAGGAGGAGATACAGTACAATCACAAAACTTTATTGTCCCCAATTTCCATAAAAGTAGGTTGTTGTTTCCCACCCCTTCCTGTTCATTAATTTTGTCTGCTGTTTTACCCAGAAGAATTGTCAGATAGTCAAAAATGAAAACGGTCCATAATGTCTAGTAGTGAAAAGCAACACGACCAGGTTCAAATTATGATACTTTGGACACATTATCCAATGATCTAACTCTCTGGGACATGCTCCAGGGAACAGATCAACAGCAAAGTGGACTGACTCAATTAGAGCAGTGATGGGTGCAATTTTGAAAGACCTGAGGAACCAAGTTGAGGACAGATTCTTCTCAAGAAAAAAAATCTATGTGGTTACTAAGAGATAACACCAACTGGATAAAAGTCAATCAATCAACCGAATGTATTGTAAACATGTATCCCCCCAAAAAAGGGAGGAAATCATTGTGTAGTCTCATCCATATCTGACTGCTCTTGTTTTGAGCTCCAACCAAATGAATATCTATCAATTAAGAACTGCATTTTTTTCAAAGGCAACTCCTCTTTTTTTGGGTGTTTTCACTCATGGTAATGAACAAACATAGGAAGCTAAACTTTAACACAGTGGCTTATATTTTCAGGGTTTAGTCAGAAATTAGAAATTCATCAGCTCTAGCTATACTTCAGCCAGATGCTACTTTGCAATCTAAACAGCTATCAATGCATATTGGATGTGTACAAGCATTTCTTGCTAACCAGCTGCTTGTTTAGTAACCGTCTGAAGTGGTGATGCTGCTGAAAAGGGAGATTTATGGCTAGTCCTCAAACTGCAGCCATTGCCATGTCCCACAGTTCATAACCACCATTATCGTCTTTATAGCTGACTTTTGATAGCTAAAGTCATTGGGGAAGCAGTCAGAAAGCTGCAAGTCATGGCTCTGTAACATTGTGCTTAGCAACAACTGGTGATTCACTTGACAAGTGCAGCAAGAACTGGGTTCTTAAGTCAGGTGTAATCATGGGATGTTTCACTTTACAACGATGTTTCTTAACAATGAAGTGGTTGATCCTAGTTGTGACCAGTAAGTGAGAACTACCTATAATGCCAATCCACAGCAATACAGCATAGATAAAAGAAATATTGTCCTCCAGAATATATTCTGTCTGAGAATTACAGGAGTTATATTTCTAATATATCTGGCAAAACAAGTTTCAAGGGTTATAGATATCATATGTTTTGTTTTTATCAAATCAGGAAAGAGACATACATAGTAATCTGTACAGATGCACAGATCAATAATTGGGTGGGATGAATTCAATAAGTCAACTGAATTAAATCAATGCATTTATATCAATTACAGAGGCTTGTTTCTTGGGCCAGTTGATCTATCATTTCAAAGTCTCCCTTTCCTTGCTGCAATCCTTTCCCTTGCCTTTCATTCCCAGGTGAGCAACTTTCTTGAGCAAAGAATATTGCTCGTCTTGGGGGACTGGTTTTTCTTTCATTGGTGGGCCCTCAAAGGCCAAATGTCACCATGGAGGGGTGGCCACTGAAGGGACACACCCTTGGGATGAACAGGGCGATGGCAGTCACCTCAAAAATCCCAGGGAAGTCCTCGGAACTGCAGAAGAAAGGCAGCCACAGGACAGTTGACTGCCATTTTCAGTGGAAGCATTGAATCGGAAAGAAAAACAGTGTCTGACAGCAGCTTGTGAATTTGGGTGAGACTTTGTATCTAATAACCAGAAGTGTGGATTCTGGCTCAAGGAACTCAAAATCTCTCAGTTTCTTCTACAGGAAAAAAAAAACAACCACAACTGATGGGGAGAAGGGTTTTTTCCCTCCCCCAAAGAAGTGACAGTTTAAGCTTCTTTCTTCTTCTGGATTCAGGAAGGAATAAATGAAAAGTAATAAAGATCTGCATAAGCATGAAGAATTTGAAAAATTGTTAGTCTTTCTAATGTATGAACTTTAAAGTATTGGACTAAAAAAATGAAATTTGAAACAAACAACAGAGAATCAACAGAGAACAAGACAGATGGAGGAAAAATCAGAGAAGACAGATCAGAAATTGGAGCAACTACAAAAAGAAAAGCAGAAGCTGAACCAAGTAAATATAAATCTGGAAAGCAAAATGGCAATTATTGAGATGGAGAGACTATCACTATTCCTGAGGTTTCAAAATGTTATTGAAGAAAATGGTGAAGAATTAAGGAAATTAATGAGTGAGATATTAGCAGAACTAATTGGAATAGAAAAAGAGCAAATGTTGTGGGAAATAGATCAAATATATAGAGTAAATTCAAATTATGCTAGAAAAAACAATGTACCGAGAGAAATCCACATACAGTTTCTTAAAAGAACTATGAGAGATGAAATGCTAAGAGTGTTGAGAGTGTTGAGATACAGAGAAAAAGAAGTTGCAGTCCTTAAGCAAATTCCTAAAAAAATAAGGGACATTAGACAAAATTATCAATTTATTACAAATAAATTGTTTACCAAGGGAATAATCTTTAGATGGTTAATGCCGGAAGGAGTGTTAATGTACTAGGAAGAGAAAAGATACAAATTAAGTAATACTAGTGAGGCAGAGGCTATTTTTTTCCTGGAGGAAGGAGAGAGGGATACCGGGAAGAAAAATAAGGATGACATATTATCAACAAGTGAAGAGAAGGATAAGGAGACCCAATTCACCAAACCCTGGGGGCAAAGAGGCCTAACCCCTAGAAGATTGAGATCTCAAGATAAATAACAATTGATATTAGACACACTTATTAAAATACTAAAGTGATGGTTAAGAAACTGGAAATTAAGTAAAGTTTTGTGAATATGAAACTGATATATTAATAATGAAAAGAAAGATAAGATAGATTATTAGGTTTTGGAGCACTGAAATACCCGATTGATGGTTAATAGACCTTTAAGGTAATGGTGAGGATACCATGAACTCCTTGAATTTACATCATTTCTACTTTTTGAATATGATGTAATTTAGAAATTTAAGATAATACAATATTACTCACTATTTAGTAATGTAACAGATTACTCAGACCTACAAGCCCTTGATTTAAACATGGAAATATAACCTTCCCCTTTCACATTTCCCTTTTCTCTACCCTTTGAAAACTAATAAAAATATTTTGCCAAAAACAAAAAAAAAAGGTTATGGATCTGATTTGTAAGAGCATTTTCTAAAGTAATACACCATATGTAACATTATTTACCATTGTGAGCAAACACTTTTAACAGAATAATCACAGTTACTTAGTGTTCTTCTTTTTGAAAGTTGCTATCTAATTAACTTTAAATAATTCATATTTAAGATGATATTTAAGCACTAAGCAATACATTTTCCCCTAGAAATGATCTTTTCAATTTCAAATAATATTTATGCTTGATTGTGGCTTACATTGAAGCAAATCATTAGTCAACTTATTGTTCTGATTCCTAATACCCCAAACAAATCAGATGTTTGTTTAACTAACAGCCTAGGGCCAAGTGTTTACATTTGTGAAAAATAAAGAACAGAGTATTCAATTACTTTGAGTAATAAAGCAGAAAGAAAAAAAAACCATCCATCTGTGGTCAAAAAAAAAAGTCTCTTCCACAACGAGAGGCTGTAAACAACTTTGTAGAGGCTTTAAGATCTATAGCTACGGAGTAGAAGTCTTGATCCCATTTACAAGCTAACCTTCAGACTGCAGTTATTAATTTTTCTGTGACAATGTATTGTCTTCTTGCTACAGTGATTCATCAGCCCTATTCCAGAAATTTTCCAGGCATTTCCATTCCAGGAGTCCCTTTTTCTGGGAAGAAAAGAAAAGAATAAATGTATTAAGCACATTGAAAATGAGACATTTATATGGTGTATATAATAATAAAAAGGTAAAGCTTTCCCTCGCACATATGTGCTAGTCGTTTCCGACTCTAGGGGGCGGTGCTCATTTCCATTTCAAAGCCGAAGAGCCAGCTCTGTCTGAAGATGTCTCTGTGGTCATGTGGCCAGCATGATTAAATGTCAAAGGCACATGGAGCGCTGTTACCTTCCCACCAAAGGCGGTCCCTATTTTTTCTACTTGCTTTTTTAAGTGCTTTTGAACCTGCTAGGTTGGCAAAAGCTGGGACAAGTAATGGGAGCTCATCCCATTACATGGTACTAGGGATTCAAACTGCTGAACTGCTGACCTTCCAATTGACAAGTTCAGCTGTCTTACCCGCTGAGCCACCATGTCCCTTATGTATATAATAATAAAACCCTGCAAAACTTAAAATAAAAACCTTGTTTTTTATATGTTAATATTAAGAAACTACCTCCTTTGAACTTTCCTCATTTATCTAAAGTAGAATTATCTGACCTCCTATAATGTTTTTTTAAAAAATCCAGAATCTGGTGGGAAATATTTTATGAATTATAATATACATTCTGATAAGTAAATATATAAAACTTTTAATAATTATTCTCTTTAAATAAATTAATGCATCCAAGTACTGCCAATAATTTTCTATCCACATGGAATCTGCAATTCCACTGTAACATTCCATGTTTTATACTGTAACATTCCATGGAAATCAAGGCTGATATGTGAAGGCTTCTTCAACTTTTATTTTCAGAGCAAAAATTCCCATGACATAGATGATGGTAAGAGATAGCCACTGACCCAGACTCGTACATGAACTTTCTGAAAAACTAGGGCCATTAATAGTTGATATGGATCAGATTTGACCCAATCATTGAAATGCCACCAACATTCTTCTGATCTTCAATTTTATATTTACCTTGGCATTTCTACCACCTCAAAGTGTGCTTCCTGGATAGGTAAATTGCTCCACCTCATGTTTGTGTTTGACAAGGAGTCTTGTGGTTTGTTAGCAGTTCTTGTTTATGCCACTTTTGTGTTGATGATACTGATTTGCTACCCAGATTTGGAGGTCATTACTTCCAGCTTATCATTCATGTCTTACAGACACTCTCTGATTTTTTAAATAGTATCCACTACTGTTAATAGTAGTGGATACACAAAATCCAAATCTGTAAACAAAGAAGTAAATTTCCATGGAATTCCAAAGTTTGGTTCAGTCATGACTGTCCTCATAACAAAATCCATAGCCAGAAGGAATGAAAACTCCTTCAGTCAAACTTGTCAAGCTCTAAGCCTGATGTTGAAAATCCAAATTTGCTACATCAATCCTTATGCAGCAACTGGAATTCAGGTAGAGACTCCAGAAAATATTGGTGTGTTTTTGAGAAATGTCATAGCTCCTGATAATGTTTCTTCATGGCACTCCACACCTGCTGTTAAAAGCATTTTTGAAGTTAAAGAAATTCTTCATCAGCAGTCACTGGAATTCAGTGTTCTTTGAATTACTCAGTCCAAAGATTTGTTCCCCAACATGGTCTTAAGGTACCATAGCATTCTAATTGCCAAAGAAAATTAACTGGGGAAAATGAATAACTTCTCTGTAGACACATACTGTAATCTTCAGTGTGCACCAAAAGTTTGTTGAGAGCAGAAATATGCAGAATCTTGCCTCCTACATTTTGAAAAAATACTTATGCAACCTACGTCTTGCCAGTGGAAATGAAGAAAGCATGACATTTCACTCTTTACACGTAGCTTTGAAGCAACAGTTTTGCTGCATCAATACAGCAAAGGATAGCTCTTTGTCAAGGTGATTCAGCGTGGTCTACATGCATCTCTTGTTCACGATTTCAGAAATCCAAGGTGCTCATCCTACATAGGCCCTGGATCAGGGATGAAATTCAGACGGTTCTGACAAGTTCTGGAGAACTGGTAGCGGAAATTTTGAGTAGTTCAGAGAACCAGAAAATACCACCTCTGGCTGGTCCCAGAATGGGGTGGGAATGGAGATGTTGCAGTATCCTTCCCCTGACATGCACAAATCACACCACACCCACAAAACCAGTAGTAAAAAAAAATGAATTTCACCACTGCCCTGGATATCACCTCTGCCTTCCTACACACAGGCAATGGTATCATTTTAATAGTCTCTCTCTCCTGGAGACTTTGATGCATATCTGAAGGAAGAAAGGAACCAATGCATATTAGTTTTTACAGAACCAGGTCAACAGCAACAAGCAGAGGGCAGGCTGGTATGAAAATGGATGCATGGATACTCCTTTAAGAGAAGATTTCTCTCTTGCAATTAGCGGTATTCAACATGCAAACACATGCAAAAGGCTGGCATCATTTGTGAGGGAATGGGATTATCAGGTTCATATGATTAATGAAGCTTGTTTATTTTAGCGATCATAATGATAGCCTGAAGCAATGCATTATTTGACTTTTTTTCCCCTTTCTGTTCTAGATGACACCTGAAAAATAATGTTTCTATTTCATGTCATTGGCAAACCCAGGAGGTTAGCATAATTTATTCCAAATGTTTGTTATCCAAATGGCAGATATTGGGATTTTTTAAAAGTGTTTTTATTAAGTATTTCTCACCTTTAAAAACAGAAAAAAGACAGACAAAAACAGTAAAAACCTCAAGAGAAACAAAACAATATGAGCTGTTTTTACAGCCTGCTGCTTCGTCGTATATAATCTGCTTTTATAATTAATTCTACTTATTCCTTCTATCTTTTATAACTACATCAGTTTTTTAGCTATCTTTGTTACATATAGTTACATTGAATTTATTTACATAATCTATATTTTATCATAAACAATAGTTACCATTTTGGTTTTTGTTTAAACAACATTCAATTAACACTTACTTCTATGTCTTATTTTGATTTCTATTTTTAGCCACTCATATATTCTATTCCATATTTTATAGTATTCTGAATTCTCTCTGGCAGATACTTGGATTGCAATTGAAATGGGGCTTCCACTGCCAATTTTTTAAAAAAAACAATTGGTACAAATTAGGGTGAGCCAGGCCAGTGATCCTGGTATACATCCATTACATGTGTTTGTCACTTACATTAGAGTTTAGAACTAATCAGAATTAAAGAATTGGAAGAAATCATTAAAGCCATTAGATCCAACATAAGGTTCAGGAAACAAAGGCATCATCCTATGATTGTCCAGCCAGTGTATGAAAACAACCAGTGGAGAGGAGTCTACTTCTGTATTAATATACTCCATTGTTGACATTATTTTAGCATTGGAAAAGTTTTCTTTTCCTAACATTCACCCAGACTCTGCCTCCACCCACCCACCCCTTAACTAACATCCTTTATTTCACGTCTTTCATGTCTCCAGAATGCTGGGAAAAATTCTTAACCTGCTTTACTATGTAACATTCTTTTTAAGTTTGAAAAGTAATATCAGATTTTCTCTTTTTTCCCCTCAGGACTAAATATTCCCAATATTTTCAGTCTCTCTTCATAGATTTTAGCTCTCTTAACTATCCTCATTACTTTTGTCTGTAATTATTCTAGTTTTTCTGAGCCCATTTAAAGTTTGCCCAGAATCCAACATAGTTTTTATGGCAAGCTCTGATTAAAGTAGAATAAAGTAGAATATTCATGATAACTCCACTTGCTCTCCAATAGCCACAATATTAAGAAAAACCCAGTCAGATCTCCAGTGAAATAACTGGGTTTTAGCAGAGGTGGCTAAATTGACTGCTTTGATTAAAAAAAAGAACACAATTAATATTGTTTCTACTTGGAAACCGCTTTTGTACTTTGTGCTTGAGATAGGAAAAAAAAAGAAACTTTGCTTTTGGGTTTCAGTGCTTAGATAGGTTTATTGTTATAGCAATGGTTAGTATATATTAATATATAAAAGTAAACACTTGAGGTTTCATATTATTACTTTAATGTCCTACACCAGTGATGGCAAACCTTTTTCCCATCGGGTGCCAAAAGCAGGAGGCTGAAATGGACCTTTCCATCCCTCCAGAAGCCAAAACCAGCCCATTTTCAAACTGGAACTGGAACTATGGAATATGTGCCATAGATTTGCCATCACTGTCCTATACCAAAAGGAGTTGGAAGTCAATGCTTTTTTTTTTCTTTTTCCTCTCTATACTTTCCACTCTTCCCTCTTTCCTCTCTTATTTTACCATTTTCACTTTTCTTTGTATGTCTGTGTTTTATATTTTGATAAACTATTAAAAATCTTGAAACTGAAAATAATTGGGTTTGGACAACATGTCAAACTAGTATATGTTATGTGCATTTATGCAGAGCAAAAATATGGACAGGAGCAGGGTTTTTAAAAATTAGACAGAGCTGACTGGAAATTTCAGTGAATACAATTAATATTAAATATAATATTTTTCCTAATTTGTGATATTAAAAATTACAATTCAGAAGCACATCTTTGAGGACCTTTAGGTGGTCTCATACAGCACTGGAAACATAGTTCTCTTTCTCTGAGTATTGAATGTGGCACTGATTAATTCCTACGGTACAAAATATTCCAAAGGGTGTCATTGTTAATCATGAGTTACAACAAGTATTATCCTTCAGTTTAATGCTATATGACAGGAGTGTCCAAACTTGGTGACTTTAAGACTTGTGGACTTCAACTTCCAGAATTCCTCAGCAAAGGAATTCTGTGATTTGAAGTGCACACGTCTTAAAGTTGCCAAGTTTGGACACCCATGCTATATTGTATTAAAACACCTAGTGTATTTTAAGCATGTTTATTTTTTGTTGGGCAGGTTTGGTAATCTATGAAATATCCTGGATGTGATTGTTTTAATTAAATGACATGTTGCTGGAAGCAGGTCAACAATCACCTTAAGAAACAAAACCAATGTCAGAAACTGAGGTAGGTTAAAGCAGGATTTATTACAAGCTTTTGCAAAAGGGTTCCCTCCGGAGAACTTTTTTCCAGCTTCCTTTCAGGGTTTATATATGTTTCACAAAATGCCAACACAGCAAAGAACAACACCCATCTATCTTATTGGTTGCAACAATTTTCATATAGAAACATACTGCATATGTGGAATTCCCTCCAAATGCCCCCAAAATTTCCAAAATTAACTTGACATTTTCTTTATTATTCATTATACATGTATTGATTAGGACATGTCAGCTTTCTCTTGACTTTTCTTCACTTTAGCAAATGTTAGCAAAGAACCTTTGGTCAGTTATGGTCATGTCAAACTTTCTATAATATTCTAACCAGCTTTCATAAGCAATTTTCTTCTGAATAAGCATTTTTGCCTTAATATCTTATATAAGCATATAACTATGGTCAGCTAGGTAGATTTCTTAGCACAATAATGGAGAATTAATGCTTTTTGCTTTTTTACTAATTATAGGAAAAATTATGTTTCTTACACATTCATTATATAATCTTCTGTTTATGAATGGTGAATATACGTGTCCAAGGATAATAATCTGGATCAAATCTGGATTGGTCACCAGGACCAGGGCTTGCATACTTGTACTGTTGCCCATCTTCAGGGAACTTCTCTCTAGACTTGAAAGCTCAGAAAAGAAAAACTCTAGGCTTGGTGACCAACCCAGATTAGATTTTCCAGTTATGCTTGGATTTACATGATAAATTTTGACTATTCTGGTGCTTTTAAAAATCACTGACTCTGGCTGCAACATCAAATCTAAACAGATACCTAATTGAAACAGATATTGTAGAATTGTAATCAAACCACTTCTCCAACAATTCTGGATCCAAAGTATCCACATCTTTTCTATATCATGGTGACCAAATCTGAATGCAGTATTCCAAGTAATTTAATTTGAGAGCACCTGAATGTTCAAAAGTTTTGATTTCCTTCCATTAGCTGATCTAATAAATGCATATAGTTTAATTAACTGCTTAACCTACAGAAGTATCTAAGGCCCAGATGTAAACAGCATTATTTCTCTTTCTCTGAAGATAAAAAAATATTTTTACAATATTTATACTCAAAAGAATTGGCATTGCTTTTCTTAAAAGTGGCACCATAAAATGCAGAAATTGAAACAAACAACTAGCACAATCTTACAGATGCATTTACTGGACAAGACTGAGTACAGGCCAGTACCTTGAAGGAAGATTTGTTGAACTCCGTGGTATATTTTGCTAATTACAAGTAAAAGCACATTGATTTTTAATGCAAGATTATCAGTTAATTGAAATGCAACAATTTGCTTTTAATTAGAAATGCAATTAGTGTGAAGTAAGAACTCTGTCAATTAAAGAGAGAGAGAAAGATATAGTTTCTATATTTATTTTGTCTCTTGATGAAGGACATTGCTACTCCAGCTGGGGGAACTTTTAAGTAAGTTGTAAGATTAAAACCAACAGTTTTGAAGGTCGTTCATAGAGTCATAACATTTGGAGTGGCTTCAGAGGTCATCTAATCTTCCCCTTAGTGCAGTAGTTGCTAAAGCTTCTGAAAAGTCAGGTTTCAGTTCTGTTTCAAGTCTTCCATGAAGGGGCAACTAACATTTCATGAAGCAGCCTATTTCACTTGTTGAAGTGAATGTCTTCATGTTCTGCCAAGGCATTCCTCCTGATATCTAAGTGAATGTATTTACCTGTGGTTTCAACTCATTGATTGGAAAAAAGGAAAAGCTTTCTTAGACTGACTGTTTCTTGGATAAATTTAGAAGTAGAGTGGATTTATGGAAAGATAAAAAAGTTCAGTGCTGGATGGAAGCTGCAGAAGAACTGGCATGTGGCCATGAAAGAGAACTGGAAAGTTTAGAAATCACTGAATAGATTGTGCATGGGGGAAGCAACAGACAAGAAACACATTAAAGAAATGGGGATAGTTTCTACTTTTATCGCCACTCCCATATTATCCTTATTGTCATAATGTCAGTCTATTTAAATTGCTGATACATATATTTTTCTCTTTGTCAAGAACTTGTCTTCTCTATACACTCTGAGAAAAATATGTACTACTTAAATCCGGGTCACTGGAGGTAGGAGAACTTCTTGTTGATGAAGTTGCCAAGGAGCATATCACCACTGCTTGGTAGAAAATCTATGTATCATTTATCACTGATGAGAAGAAATAAAACACTCCTTAAATGCCACTAATCTGTTTTTGTTCATTAACCAAGATGAGTGTTTATGAATATTTACAACCTGAAGGCAATTGATCACTTTGTATGCATGAACCAAATGACAAAGGCATTTGCAAGGTCAACAATCCAAACAAGTGAGAAAGCCACTATTTATATATATAAATGCATTCCATCCAAAAAGTGATGTGGACAGGTTGTACCTATCCAGAAGAATCGGGAGTAGGGCCCTGATCAAAGTCGAACAAACTGTCAAAGAAGCAAAAAGGAGCCTCTGGGAATACATCAGCAGAAGCAAGGAAAAGCTCATCCAGGAGGTACAAGAAAGACTCCTGCTTAACAATGAAACCAAGGCAGAGTACAAGAAAAGGACAATAACTGAAAGGATCGAAAATTGGTGCCACAAACTACTGCATGGTCAATATTTAAAGGACATTGAAGGAAAAGTGGATACGACCAAGACGTGGCAGTGGGTTATGATGGGTTTGACCAGGAAAGAGCTAGAGGTGACCATTTTCATGGCCCAATAACAACTAACGTCATAAAGACCAGAATCCAGAAAAGATCAAACAATGCAAAATGCCACTTATGCAACGACAAAGATGAGACAATTGACCCTGTGATTTTGGACTGCAGGAGGATCGCGCAGACCGAATACCTTTTACGACATAATAACGTTGTCAGCATGATGCACTGGCACCTCTGCAAAAACAACGGCATCAGTACCAACAAGAATTGGTACAATCACCAGCCTGTCAAGGTGGTCGAAAACAGAAATGCAAAAATTCTTTGGGATTTTCGAATACAAACAGACAGGCTGATGGAGCACAATACACCTGACATTGTCGTAATTAGTAACAACCATATCAACATAATCGATGTTGCAATCCTGGGCGATGCTAGAATCATTGAAAAAGAAAAGGGAGAAGATGGAAAAATACCAGGAGCTCACCTGGGAAATGTCACAACTATGGAAACGACCCTCCAGGGTTATCCCCATCGTCATCGGGGCCTGGGGGGGAATAACAATGAACCTGGACAGGCATCTGGCAACAATCGGAATCACACAATTTGGGTCTCAACATCTGCAGAAAATGGCCATTTTTGGCACGACCCAAATTCTGATGAAGTACTTGAGAAGTAATTGGGGCGCCAGTTCCCATGCCCTTGGCTAGGGCCCGAACTGAGAGCCAACATGCCGACCGGCGACATGCGTGGTAAATTATATGACCATGGATGCACAGTTGAGATATTCTTGTAATTGAATTATATATATATTAGTGGGGGTTGCACCCGGTTCGGCCTGGTTCAGGTGATCCAGTAGCAGTGCTGGAGAGGTGAAAGCGAACTGCTTCTCTGCAACAATGAGATGGGCCCCCCAGCCCACCCTGATACTATTCCTACCAATATTTTATCATTTTTAGCCCAGCTGATAGGTGCAGCAGAGTGGATTGCTGTGCTTCAACTGTTCTAAAATGTAATGCGCTTGGCATGCGTGCAAGTAAAGCAAAGGATGCGCACAAAGAGAACCAATAGTAACACCAGTTGGAACCCACCACTGATATATAAATATTTATTTATTTATAAATCAAACTTATATACCGCCCCTCTCCGTGGACTCGGGGCGGTTTACAGCCATTTTAAAAAC
>JANHFP010001549.1:0-10792 GCA_032468135.1 Calamaria suluensis
CAAACTTGGCAGTTTTAAGACTTGTGGACTTCAACTCCCAGAATTCTCCAGCCAGCATAGTCCTCTGATTTGGGGCAATACTAACAGAATGATAACATCCAAGCATAAAGTTTTGGTCAGGGCATCCAAGATTCAGTAATTGGGAATAAGGAATACCACTTTTTGGAGTTTAGTGAAGCCTGTAGCGTTGTCTCAAAGAGAGATGGACGACAAACAAATCTAATAAATAATACCACAATGACTAAGTTTTGTTTGTTTTGTTTTCTGTAAAAACTCAACTGAGCTAAATCCAGGACAAATTCATATGACTGGATGTTTTTATTTCCAAGATTGTTTCTAAAGGATTTAAAGCATTCCAGCTAGATTAGGAAACTCAAACCAACAGAGGAAAGATTAGTTTAAGCATTGTGTAAATAATTTTGAATTCAAGCTTCAATTGTGACCAAACTAGACTGCTAATACAGTAGTGTAGACAATACATAGTTTGTTAAGAATTTGGACGGAACATTTCTACCTAGCCAAAACATAGGGGCGGATCTGGGTACTCCACAACAGCTGAGCAACCATCTTTGCAACATTTATAAGCAGTTAATTCTATTTATCTAAGGAAGAAAGATTGTTTTGGGTGCTTTCAACCAGTTTCTGCCTGATAGGAAACTACTGAAAGCAATCTACTGAGATCTACTGTATAAAACTTGATTTGTTCTGCATACGTATTTTCAATTTACCTGCTGCCTGTATTTGGCTAGTTTTTTTTTAAACAACCTGCCTCCATTTTTCCATTAGGAAAATTGGTAATTAAGAATTCCTCCATACACAACAGATTGCAAGAGGCTATGAAGTTATTTTGTACTAGCTGATGTCAAGGAAAGTACCACTATATTATGCTTCAAATATAAACAAGGGAAAATATGTCTGTTATAGTTATTTTTTCCTTTTCCAAGTTGGAATTAGATTAGACTGTGACCATGAGGATTACTTTTGACCTTCAGTTAAGGATAAAGTTTTTGAATAAGAAACAATCATTTGAGGTTGCTGTTAGTAATTGTACTTCTTTAAGCATTCATCCTTGGGAATCCAATCAAATGCTGATTTTAAATGGACAAAAGTTACATAAGTGAACTTCCCCATATTATGGTATATTTTAAAAATTAATAAGTAATGCAATCTTGTTTTTCTGATTATCTAAAACCATAATAATCTTCCCCTGGGACATATAACTATGGGATATATTTATTTGAACACTGTAATATTTTGCCTAATTATATAGTCTCTATAGTACAGTATGTTTGCATACAGTTCAGCTGATCAGTCATATGCATTAATATGGAGAAGTGTAAAATGCTAATCAGCTGCAGGTGTGGAAATGTACCCCTAAGTCTAAGGGTAATGAATATATACATAATTTTAAGCACATATTCATTATATAGCTTAATAAACAATCTTCTATTTTGAAAGCTTACTTTTCTTTATAGCATCCTGGGGTTGTAGATGAGACATATAAACTATAAGACAGTCTGTTAAATTGATAACCCTCAGTTCTCGACTTATGACTACAATTGAGCACAAAGTTTGCACTGCTAACAAGGCAGTTGTTCAGTACGTTTTCCAATAGTTGTGAAGCATAGCAGTTGTTCAGCGAAGTTGGCTTTCCCCATTGTCCTTGCTTGTCAAAAGCCAGCTGGGAAGGTTACAAAAGGTGATCAACATGATCTTGGAACGGTGCATAAATACATGTCAGTTGTCAAACACTGGAATTTTGATCAGTCATAAGTGTGAAAAATGTCACAATTCACTTTTTTTAGTGCCATTGTAACTTTGAATGGTCACTAAACAGAAGGGTTGTATGTCAAGGGCTACCTATAGTTGCGGTTTGAATTGGAGAATGAGAGAGCAGAACTTCAAACATTTCTGAAGTAGTTTCCCCCAATCTTGTGCTCCAGAATTTGTGGGACTGCAAGTTGCAACATTGGACCATAGTGGTTAGGATTTGTTCTCATTTCAGCACATCTGAACAGCATTAGTTGGGAAAAGGTAGATGGTGATCAAATATTTAGCTTATTGTTACATTATTATAACAATTGGGGTGATAGGATAAACACTATTGGAGCTTGCCTCCAAGCCACTCAAACCAGGGTTCTCTAACCTTGGCAACTTTAAGACTTGTGCACTTCAACTCTCAGAATCTCTGGGAGTTGAAGTCCACAAGTCTTAAGGTTGCCAAGGTTGGAGACCTCTGACAAGCAACTTTAGCTTCTTTTGCTCCTGAAAATGTTTTTGTTCCACTTCTAGTTTCTCCATATCTATCATTGGTTACCAAATAATTGTAGTGCTAGTTTGAACAATAGCCTGTTGAAAATATATATTTGAGGTTAATTGATCAGGGTTGGATAACTTTCACCTACATTTATAATTCAGTGACATCAACCCTGAATGGAAGAGGCCTTGTAAAAGTTGCCTCAAGGTCACCTGGCTTTTCTTTTATACCTAGGATTGAAGGAACTGACTCTCAGTGCAAATTCTGGCATCACCCCCAAGGGATGGGGACGCCTGGCGATTGCAGTGGCTCACAGTTCCCAGGTGCGAGTGTTGAACTTGGACTACAATCCCCTGGGTGAGAGGATTATTTGGATTTGGATACTTGGCAGTGTTTGTGTGTCCTTCCGGCTACTACAGATCTTGTTGGGCTTATACAAGTTATAACATTTCAGGCTTGCATCTTAAACCAAGTCCAGATAATACCCAATGGAGCTACTTAGAAGGCCATTATGTCTTCTGGGTTAGGAATTGCCTTATGCCATAGGTGCCCAGATTTTGGATTTGCCTGGGCCTCATTGACTGAAGAGGAATCGACTTGGGCAGCATATAAAATATGTAGTTACTGTACAGAGGTGGCTTTCAGCAGGTTCTGACCAGTTTTGGAGAACCTATAGCGGAAATTTTGAGTAGTTCAGAGAACTGGAAGTAAAAATTCTGACTGGCCCCACCCCCATTTATTCTCTGCCTCCTGAGTCCCAGCTGATCGGGAGGAAATGGGAATTTTGCAGTAACCTTCCCCTGCCATGCCCACCAAGCCACACCCACTAAGCCATGTCACACCCACCAAGCCACACCCACCAAACCGGTAGTAAAAAAAAATTGAAACCTACCACTGTTACTGTTTATAAATAAAAAAGTTTCCTTTAATTTTTAAAAATAAATCTTGTAGGGCTTCATTACTCACTGTCCATGGCCTGATGCAGCCTGTGGTTTCCCAATGCTTGCCTTATACCAAGAGTAATTTAAAAGCAGTTTGCTCTGTCCTGTAATCAAGAGGACCTAAAGACTATGAGAAGGCTACTTGGAAAAAAAAACAAATTTGGCAGCTGGTGAAGCTGCTTTGTACAAAATCAGCCCAATTGTGCCAGTTTATCCAGTGTTTTCTATTTCAACCTTCTATAGCCCTTTGTCTTGTGGATGTGTTGGGACTGTACCTCCCCCATCTGATCTTCAAAGGCTTGTAGAGACTTGGTAAACTTTCAGTCAGGTCTTCTTCCCCCAATCTAGGTTGAGGTTTTTTCTTCCTTTTCCATAAGCCAGGACCCATTTTGTCAAGAATAATCTTCCACCCACATACTTAAAATAGAAGCAAAAAAAGAAAGCTCAAGAAAGCACTCCATAATTGAAAGCTGAAAGCACAAAACCAAACCTGCCATCATCACATACTCTATTCTGGAAAAATAGGATTTAGGACTACCCCCATTCTACAAAATGGAAGGGCAGCAGAGCACTATTGGGCCATCTGGAAGCAAGATTATGAGCTTCTCCTGCAGACTCCGTGGCGGTACCTCATTTGTGCGGTCACTGGCTGGATTCTATCCCACATCCTGTAGATCTTTAACCCTGGGCTTGGTGGGCATTAGTTATCCCTTTCCTAGCTGCCGCTTCAAAAAAACAGCGAGGCAAAGAGGAGTTCCAACAGTAGTTGCCATGGAAACTTCCCCTCTTCCCAGCTGCACTGCTGAGCTGATTTGGCAGTTGGTGAGGCAGGCTGCTCTGTTCTACTCATCCCAGTAAAGGAGATAGATGTGATCACCTTGGCCACACTTGTGCACACTCAACCTGCCCTCTCAGGATGGATACCTCCCCTTTCCCCCCCCCTCAGTTTCCAAGGAGTGGTGCATATCTTTTCATCCGCTAACCAATCATAAGCTGCTAGAGATAGAGGGCTGCTCAGAGACAAGGAGAGAGACAAGGATTACTCAGAGATTTGCTCAGTATCCGAGGATTATTTTTGCTATTGTTTGGCTATAGTTTGCAAAGGATGAAAAGCAGGTTAAATTTCCTTACCATTGCCTAGCACAGTCATGGCTAACTTTTTTGCCATCATGTGCCAAAAGCGGGGGGAGTGGGGGGTGTCACCTATGTGTCCACACCCATAGTTCTATGCACCCAGAAGTTGGCAAACAGGTCATTTCTGGCCTCCGGAGAGCCCCCCCTGGGGAGCCCATTTTCACCCTCCCCATACTCCTAGAAAGGCTCTGGAGCTGGAGGGGAGCAAAAAATGGGCCTTCCACACACCCCTGGAGGCCCTCCGGAGGCTGGAAACATCCTGTTTCCTGACTTCCAATGGCCCAGAAGGCCTGAAAATCAGTTGGCTGGCATGCACACATGTGCTGGAGCTGTGCTTATGTGCCTACCATTATGGCTCCATGTGCCACCTGTGTGGTATGTGTGGTTCACCACCACGGGCCTAGCATCTTGCGCTGTCAACACACAGTAAATTGTTAACTCGGCATCTTCTTTATAAAGCTGCAACTATGGAATTCAGCATTAGGAGCCATAATCTGAGGGAAAGTGGAGAAGCTTTCAGCATTCAGACGACTGTGGATGTCCCTCACGTTCTGCTACTCTTGAAGTGGCTGCACTATGCTTTCCTCACATCTCCTGGCTTTCTGCTCCATAGGTGACCAGATAGCAGCAATGCTGGCTGTTTCAGTGGCATCCAGCCGCACCTTAGAAGTTTTAGACTTGGAAGGGACAGGACTTACCAACCAGTCAGCTACGGTAAGGAAATGCCTCTTTTTGTTTCTCTTGTTTCTCTTGCCAGTCATGAAAGTCAGTGTAACCAACTGCAAAGCTTGCACATAATCCCCCCCCCAATGTATTTTTCCTTTTCTCACTGGGCACAAGAATTTGCAATTACTTAAAACTTTGTGATGTGGAAGACATTCTACCTCTCCTTAGATTCTGATTTGATGTGAAGGGTAGTTGGTTGTTTTTGGGTTTGTTTGTTTTTTGAATCAACAAAGATGGACATAGTCACCAGTGTTAGATAGTGTGAATTAGTGAAAAAAGTACTGATTCTCTTTGGTGATGCAGAACTTGCTCTATGCAATTATTGGGAATAGGAAGTTTTAGGTTAATTGGCAATTCAAGCCTTGTTAATCCCATGCCATAATAAAAACATTTTAGATCTTGCAGGACCCTGTCCCAGTCAGTCACCAGAACCAAAGGTTTATTCTTCCAAGCTTTCACGCTCATGTTGAAGCCCATGCTCGGGGAGCTTCTCTCTCTTCAGAATGTGTGCACCTGGCTGTTCTATGAGTTGTATTTATATGGTGGCTGATTGTGTGTGACTTTTAGTTGTTAATTAGGGCGGCTATTAAGTAGTTAGTTGTTTCCTTGTGCCGCCAGACACTTGGCTCCTAAATATATGGTAAGCTGGTGGAGGTACATCAGCACTGACTGGTCAAGGGCCCATTTCCCAGGCTTCAATCATCTCTGGCTATTTTTATCCCTGCTCAGCCAACCATCTTAATAGCTGCAAAACTGAATGCATATCCTTGTTCATTGCAATGAGTTTGGGTCCTCTCATCTGACCGTTTGTTCTTGACCTTGCACTCTGGTGGTTAGCTTCCTCCCAGTCTGTCACAGGGACAATCCATTCAAGGAATCTGGTAAATTACTTTAGAAGTTTCTGCCACCTCCCAATAGCAATAGTAATAACTCTTAGACTTATATACCGCTTCACAGTGCTTTACAGCTATCTGTAAGTGGTTTTAGAGTTGGCATATTGACCCCAACAATCTGGGCCCTCATTTTACAGACCTTGGAAGGATGGAAGTTTCAGTCAACCTTGAGCCTGGTGAGATTCGATCTGCCGGCAGCCGGTGATCAGCAAAAGTAGCCTGCAGCACT
Organism: Calamaria suluensis; assembly: GCA_032468135.1. Taxonomy (NCBI): domain Eukaryota; kingdom Metazoa; phylum Chordata; class Lepidosauria; order Squamata; family Calamariidae; genus Calamaria; species Calamaria suluensis. The sequence goes on from JANHFP010001549.1 coordinate 6,181, forward strand.
GCACTCTAACCACTGCACCTCATGATATTTGTAGTGCATTTTAGACCTTTTTCTTTCCTGGTGACTAGAGTGAGTTGTTTCTCATGATGCCTCTGTTCTGACTCAATTCAGATCCTATTGGACATGGTGGAAAACTATCCAACAGCTCTGAGGACATTGATTCTGGCAGAGAACAACATTAGTCCTGAACTACAGCAGCAGATCTCAGACCTTCTTTCAGAGGGCGAGGAGGAAGATGAGACTGTGAACCATGAAGTGATGGCCAGAGAGAAGAATTCCTGGATCTGCCAAAGCAGTAAGATTGGTTCCTTCTTGGGAATGGGAGGTAACACTGTGTGGGAGATTTACACGTATGTGGAATTAGGATACTCCATTTTTTTAATCTTTTGATTTATTTGGAAAAATAATTTTCTTTACTAGAACACTGATCATTTAGTCTTTAGTATGTTTTTTATCATACTGTAAAACAAATGTATATTTCAGTCAGTTTATCTGACTTTATAAAAGGGAAAGGTATATTAAGCCATGTAGAACAGTTTAAACAGACCAGATACTTAAATAGCCCACTAGTGGAGTCTCCTAGTGATGAGATGATTTTTCAAATATAGAGGAATTCTATATTTCAGATCACCACATAAATTGATGGAGAGTTGGATATGTTCTCATTTTTGTAATATTGAAATTTTGATACTTGTAAATCCAAATTGTATTGTTCTTTCATCCCAATATTTATTTGTATTAGCATAATTGGCATGTAGTTTATCGAGAACTGAAATTCCTCTTTCAGGATGAAATCTTAATAGAAGCCGATGGATACTAAATTTGAATATAAACTAATAGTTAATGCTTTCATGGAGATGGCAAGCCACTTCCAAAATCTTTTCAAGAAAACTGCAGGGAAGACTTCTGGGGAAGAAATGACAAGCTGAAGATGGCACCACAAAAGGTGAAGCTGACCATGACAAAATGAAGACCCAGCGAGTAGGGTCTTCATTATGCCTCTCCATAATTTCTCTCCGGACAATGAGAGGACTTGAGATCACCCACACGTGCTCCAGATAGTTATTCCTCATGTGGAGGCCACGAGACAGCGATCTCAGTAGCTTTAAAGCTCTAGGAGATGATGGAATAGCCATCTTGTTCAAACTCCATTTGGCTCCTCAAAAAGACACTTGGTTCACATACTCCCTTTCCTAATCACTTTTGGAAAATACTTATTAACTGCTTTTCAGCTATTAGGAACTTTTGAATCAACAAATTTTACAACACCTAGTGAATCTCTTTCAATCCTTTGTGAAATAAGTTTGAAATAGCAATACCACTTAGTCTTATATACTGCTTCAGAATGCTTCACAGCCCTCTCTAAGTTTACAAAGTCAGCATACTGCCCCTAACAATCTGGGTCCTCATTTTACCAACCTCGGAAGGATGGAAGGCTGAATCAACCTTGAGCCTGGTGAAACTTGAACTGCCAAACTGCAGTCAGCAGAAGTAGCCTGCAGTACTGCATTCTAACCACTGTACCACCATGGCTTACTTATTAAATACTTAATAAATGATATTTTTCCAGGATAAACAGCAAAAAAGCATGATTAAAACTTTGATTTTATAACAGACTAAGGGTTCAGATAAATCTGAATATTTTTTGGGGAAAAGTAATTATGAAGAATCCTTTTGGGAAAATTCTTTTTTTTTTTTGAGTTAATTAAATTCTGATGCTCTTGTAGGATACAATCTCACTTCAGTTTTTGTTTTTCCCATCTCAAAAGATTTACATACATTTTAAAATCTGATAAGAAGTCATTATTCAGAGTTATTCTGTTTTACTATTTGTATTTCCATTTTGTCTGTCATCTCCGACTTATAGTCCAGACTTTATTTCCAAGTATTTCTGCATTAATACTTGTGTATCCTTTTCATCTTGTCAGTCTTCCAAAATATTCCTTTTCAGTTATCATTTCTTCTTTAAAATCTTTTGGAAGTAATACATTCTTATACTGGAGGAAAACACTGTTGCTGAAATATTGCCTAACAGATGCTAATGCCATTCTTCAAAAATTTCCTGAAATATAATAATCTTGTCTGTCATTGGTAGGTTTCATAAATCTTCCTTTCTTCTACATAAAATCTTTAGCCCCCAATTTTCAAATTTATATTGCTTATTTTCTAATAGACTTAATTCATATTCCCATGAAAATACTGTTTTTTAAAAAAATATTTTCCAAAGCTTTTAACAAGTCCTAATATTCTAAAACTGTCTGATTCCTTAATTTGTTTGTAACTTTTTAAGATTAAGTTCTTATTAAGCTTTTTGCTATTTTACCTTAATTTCTTTTAATTATACAGGCTGTTAATTTATCTTTTGGATTGGAACAAATATTAACTCACCGGGTGGTTTTACGAACTTGTTGCTTCGAAGATTTCTTGCAACTTTGCACAGTCATTACGCTTCAAAGGTGTTTAGAAAGTGAGGCTGGTGTTCTTAAAAGGCTCTCCTGCAATTGAGAATGGCTTCCCTTGTCTCCTGGCGCTGAAATCTGCAGGAAACTGCTGCTATCACTTGATAGAGATGGCTTGATTTTTGCTGTTTTGTGATTTTGAGATGAAGTCGAAAGAGAAATTCACCGGGTGAAAATTAACCATTTTGCTTTTGGATGTTGGCAGTCTACTATCTACGGGCCAAAAGGAAGATAAAAAGTTGCCAGTGTCAATGCTAAAGAAACTTTTTTCCATTTCAGATTCTAGTTCCCAGATGGTCTTGGTAACATCAGGCCTTGGAGAAAGTCTATTAGCGGAAACAGAGATGTGAACAGAATGTCTGATGAGAAAAATATTCCCATTTACTGTATTTGGAAAGATCATATATTGGTGGAAATGTGTATTTTCACACATCTTGTGTAATGTCTACTGTGCTTCTGAATTCATGTGTGCACAAAACAAAGATAGTAAAGCAAATGGAGGTCCCAATAGATCAACTACTATAGTAAAGTGTGGGGAACTTGAGTTTTCTTTTATCTTAAACCATTGCTCTCGTGTTATGCGACCAGTCGGGTCAAAGCAGGCCAGATTGGAGGAGGCAATATCAGACAGATTCATGAAGGATGAGGAGACTTACCAGTGCTCCTAAATGGCATTTTGTATTACAGCAACAACTGCTCAGAGCTGCACAATCTGTGGCTTGCTTCACAGCCAAAAACTAACCAACGCTTTCTTAAGAACCCTCCCTGAATACCCCACATTCCTCCTGCCAGTAGGAACTGATAACCAATCCTGCATGAGTTCCCAACTTTTTCACCCCTTCCCTTCCCACTGCTTCTTTGTAGCATATTTTCTGAGACTTTAGGATAGCTAATTCCTCAATTGTAGGGAAATCACTGTGGGGATGAGATGAACTTCTCTCCACTGGAGATGTTCAAGTTGAGGTTATACAGCAACCAACCAAGTATATGCTTTAAGCAAGCAGAGGATTGGATCCAAATATTCCTCAATACCTTCTACTGTAATAGTCAATCGGTTCTAGATTTAGAGGAATTATCCCTAAGAAAGAAATATCGATAGAAAGGAGAATACAGGAGAATTTCTACTTGTGAAGGAAAGACACTTTAGTCTGGATCAAAATACATGCCAAGATGCAAATTTGGGAGATCATAAACAAAATATGAAAGTTGGACCATAAGGAAGGTTGAGTGTCAAAGAATTGAGGCCTTTGAACTTTGGTGCTGGAGAAGACTCCTGTGACTCCCTTGGACTGCAAGGTGATCCAACCAGTCAGTCCTAGAGGAGATCAACCCTGACTGCTCTTTAGAAGGCCAGATCCTAAAGATCAGACTCAAATACTTTGACCACCTATTATTTATTAAATTTATTAACTTCTCACCTAGTGAGAAGGAAGGACTCCCTGGAGAAGAATGTAATGCTGGGGAAGATTGAGGGCCAAAGATGAAGGGGATGGCAGAGAACGAGGTGGCTGGATGGAGTCACTGAAGTAGTAGGTGTGAGCATGGGTGGACTCCAGAGGATGGTGGAGGACAGGAGCTCGTGGAAGAACATTGTCCATGGGGTCGCAATGGGTCAGATATGACTTCACAACTAACAACAGCAACATCTTCTTAATTATCTCTTCATCTCATGGTTACAATTATCTTTCTTAACAATGGAAATTTCGGGCTCAGTTGAGGTCGCATGTCGGGGACTATCTGTGCCCCTTTGATTACACAAGTAGTCCTTCGCATTAGCAATGAAGCCAATGACTGGACAATCATATTGAAGAAGAGATGATACAAGGGGGAAAAATTCCACAATCCTTTCTAAGAGTCTGAGATCTCCCCAGAAGAGGTCAGTAGATAACAAGGCTTGGAGAGCTGTGGCCTCTTATACAAAGCTGATCTGGTTATTCAGCTTGAACTATCCCTCACAGTCACCACTTCCATAATAACAGAATAACCTACCAGCAAAGATAAAAGGTGGATCATAGGGTCACAAAATGGAACGGACTGTTTTGTACTTCTTTTTTTGCATGAACTAGTAGGCGATGGAAAACATTTCCAGACTCCATATCTCCCTCCCTCCTTCTCCCTCTCCCGCCCAGCCGCTCTCTCCCGCCCACCCACAC
>JANHFP010001549.1:71659-82174 GCA_032468135.1 Calamaria suluensis
CTAGTCATTTCTGACTCTAGGGGGCGGTGCTCATCTCCGTTTCAAAGCCGAAGAGCCAGCGCTGTCCGAAGACGTCTTTATGGCTAACATGGATTTCTCTTTATTGCTAAAGAGCTCAATACTTCATTACAGAAAATACTTTGCCTCAATTTTTCGTGACATTTCTTGCAGCCTGTTCAATCCATTTAAAGAGGGCAGAACATGCTTCCAAGGGCAGTATGGAGGGGCAAACTGTATTTCATATTACATAAAAGCCACCTTTATAAAAAGAGAAGGATGGTAGATTCTTGATTGGGTTGTTATAGAACTAGCCGCCCCCCCCTCACTTGAAGGCTAGGGTATGAAACAGAGCTACAAACCCATATTTGAGCTGATAACTACAGAAAAACCATATACCACTATGCCCACAGTCAGGCACTGACTTTATTTGCACAGCCAATAAAATTTAATCCTGAAAGAATCAGGATGGACAGAAAGATTTCTGCTGCTGTTGTTGCACAACAAATACTTAAAACTTTGGAATTTAGTACCAGAAGACATTGTGCTAACTTAAAAAAAATGTTGGACCGCTTCATTGAAGTCCTGCGGATATTGATCTCCAGGACGTCAATGAATTGGTCCAACACTTTATTTTAACCTTGTTTGCAGTGTGAAAGCCATCTGCAATTTTATCTTTACTCTTTCATATTCCTTCCCGCTTAAATTATGTAAATTATTAATGCGTTCAGGAAGGTAATTCCACCACATGTGCTTTGTAGTCCCTAAGAATTATAAAGTTAAGGAGGGAGGGGAATCATCCCTTTTAGTAGCTAACAGTTAAATACCCTGATGCATTTTGAAATCATGACTTGAGGTTGATCCACTAAAAGAGCTGGGTCATTAACTTTAACCTGTTAGTAAATGATTCTGTGGACCTGTCCCAATCTGATAGTTTTATCATTTACCTTCGTCTACTGTAGTTTGATATTTAAAGGTTTAAAAGTGGGAATGAAAGTTTCTTAGAATTATTACCCATGACCTACACTTAATTCACTAATAAAAGCAGGGCTGAGTAGTGTGGATGCAGGACATTAATGACTCAAAAGCAAAGGTCAGAGGAGATGGCCAACGCCTTCCTTTGCTGGATTACTGATACAAACACCATTTTCTAGAGAGAATGTGCTATTGGAACGGTTCTCTCTGATCAAATGATGCATTTTCAATTTTCAAAGTCAGTGAAAATTTAATCATGCAAGCTTTTCTATCAAAGGATTATTCCTGAATTAATTCTTTTGTTTGCATTGTGGTAAAAATAGCATATACATTATTGATTGATTAGAAATACACACCACCTTTCCTTCAGGAACTTAAAGCAAGCATCCTTAGCACACTCCAGGGGTGAAATCCAGCAGGTTTTGACAGGTTCTGGAGAACCAGTAGCGGAAATTTTGAACAGTTCAGAGAACTAACAAATACCACCTCTGGCTGGCTTCAGAGTGGGGTAGGACTGGAGATTTTGCAGTATCCTTCCCCTGCCACACCCACCAAGCCATGCCACACCCACCAAGCTACACCCACAGAACTGGTAGTAAAAAAATTTGGATTTCACCACTGGCGCACTCTAGTATTTTCCTCTCAAACAGCCACCCTGTAAGGGTGGATTGGGAGAGGCTTTTGGCTCAAAGTCACTAATTAAATTCTGTAGCTGAGGGGGGCTTGAACTCTGGGTCTCTGTACTTTTAATCCAAAATCTTAACCACTACCCCCCACTGCCTCTCTACTTTTAAATTAAGCAAATTCCTGCTTAATTAATTAGGTCTCGCTGGCAATTTAGTCTGCTTAGGAATTCCTAATAAATACACTCCTGTGGAACAGCTCATAAAGAGGCAGTCCAGATCAATGACATATTCTGACACAATATAATTAGCTTCAGGGTACCCAGGCTGATTCATGGAAGCAATTCAATGCTTCTGGACTTGCACTGGACATCACCGAGGCAGCTATATTTGTTTTACCTTAAGGGTTGTTATAAAGGTAACTACTGACTAGGGCATTCTGGGAATTGAAGTCCATACGTCTTAAAGTTGCCAAGGTTGAAAAAACGCTATTATAAATCGTGGTTTCAGAGTTAGCATTGGGTGTGAACACAGTCACCCTGACTTATTAACAAACCAGAATCATAAGACACGTCTTGGCATTATCAATGAACCCAGCCATTGACTGCATAGGATGATTTAGCGCTTTTTTCTGGCACTGTAATTCTGACCAATGTTTGTTCTCCACTCTGAATGGGACGGTCCTAAATTTTACCATTTTAATTTGCAGCTAAGGGCTGAGTCTATTCTAACCAGACTGAGTCAGCACACTAATTGCAATATTTCTCTCCATTTGTAATAAAAGCAGTATGACATCCAACCAGCAACAAGCCTCTAAATCACTACTAGCCTTAGGGTACATTTCTTTTAAGTAAGCTGGCATAACTCCTTTGCTGCTTCCTGGAATCAGTTCAGAAATCAGGAGCTGCTACCACTGATATTGCATAGGCAAATTTCTCTCCCTTGAGTTACAATTTTCCTTTCCGCCAGCAAGTTCCCTGTTATACTGTGGCAGCTGTTCCCAGCCTGATGCCCTCCAGTTGGAAAGAGATGGTTGAGAATCCTGAAAATGGCAGGTCAAATAGATCAGGCGGCACCGGGCTTGCAAGACTGATAATAAATTGAGGTATCCTTAATAGAACGAACAAAACGTTTGGACCTTGGCCATGCATTTTGTATTTTGGGAGCCATCCACCCTTCAGGGCATATATGTTTTTGATTTGGAGCACCAGAAACCTCGCAATATGGAAAACATTTAACTGGAATGCTGCTAATTCAGGAACGCTTACTCAATCATACGCTCAATGATTGGGCGCTCAGTCATACTCAATGATACATAAAGCAGCATAGCATGTACTTTTTAAATAGTTTCAAAAGTCAACAGAGGTGTCAGTAAAGTGTGGTCAAAAAAGTCAATATGTGACGCACATAAAAATCAGAATTTTGACCACAACTTTGCAGTTGCCATCTTGACTTTTTTTTAATCAACCCCCGCATACATTCCTACATGGGAAATGATGTGAGGCTCAGGAAGAACGGAAAAGTGAGCTTGGTGGCTATTAAATATATGGACACAGCTGCACAGATTTCTTGTTGGCAATATTGAAAATGGTTTATCTCCTATCAGTTTCCATCCATAGCTTTCCTTATGGCCTCCCATCCATGCCTTTGGATTGTTGGGTTTTTTGATTAATCTGCCAAGATCAGCTTGATACCGCCACTTGCTGTGGCATTTTTAGGAAATTGAATTTATATTTATTTGGAATGTAAATACAGGTAGTCCTTGACTTACGACCACAATTGAGCCCAAAATTTATGTTGCTAAGTGAGAGATTTCTTAAGCAAGTTTTGCCCCATTTTATTCCTTTTCGTGCCACAGTTGTTAAGTCAATCACTGCAGTTGTTAAATTAGTAACACAGTTGTTAAGTGAACCTGGCTTCCCCTTTGACTTTGCTTGTCAGAAGGTTGCAAAAGGTGATCACATGATCCCAAGATACTGCAGTGGTCATAAGTATGAAACAGTTGCCAAGCATCTGAATTTTGAACACATGATCACAGGATGCTGCAAAGGTCACAATGTGAAAAACAGTCATCACTTTTTTCAGTGCCATTGTAACTTCAAATGGTCACTAAAAGAATTGTTGTAAGTCAAGGAATTACCTGCATGTTGTTTTCCTTTTTTTAATAGGCATTCTGTAAATCATTATGCTCCTTGTGATATACTTTAATAATCTTTCTTTCTTTTCTTTCTCTGTTCTTCCTTCTCCCTTCCTTAAAAAATTGCAGTCAAAACATAAATAAAAGTTCCAACAAGGCATAAATTTGTTTAACTTCAGCTCTCATAACAACAAGAAGAAAAAATTCTGTGTTATTACAATAGTTCAACATATTACAATAAATGTGTGACATCACAAGTTTGCTTAAATTTGGTATTTTGTTGTACTGACATTCTTAGGAAATCAGATTCTACAATATGTTCCAAAATGGATCAATATATAACATCTTACACATGATCCCATGATACTGCAATGGTCATAACTATGAAACAGTTGCCAAGTATCTGAATTTTGAACACATGATCACAGGATGCTGCAAAGATCATAACTGTGAAAAACAGTCATCACTTTTTCAGTGCCATTGTAACTTCAAACGGTCACTAAATGAACTGTTGTAAGTCAAGGACTTACCTGCATGCTATTTTCCTTTTTTAATAGCATTCTGCAAATCCCGTTTGCAGTAGTACAAAATTCTCTACCAGTCAGTTGTTTGCTTTGCTATTTTTCTACCCACTTTGCTGTTTCTATTTCCAAATCAGTTATTAACTTTCATATCACACTATGGAGTACTAGTTTATTTGATTTTGATTTTATAAGATGTGGCCCTCTGATTTATAAACCATAACTTATGGCAGAAGTCCTCAAAGTATGGTCCATGGGCTGGATATGGCCTGACAAAGCCATTAATCTGGATCACGAGGAAACAGGAGGTTGCGCCTCCCACATCTTCCAACCTACCTGCCAGTTCCCACCCATCGTCTGGAGGCCAAGGAGTGGCCAAAAACAGTACACGAGGAGGCCTCAGGGGGCCAAAAACAGCCCCATTTTTGGGCAGCAGAGTAATACTGGAGGCCAAGGAGGCTAAAAATGGGATACACAGAGGACTCAGGAGGCCAAAAACAGGACTGTTTTTGGGCAGCAGAGTGGTTCTGGGGGCCCAGGAGTGGTTCTTCCCAGCCTCCAAAGAGAAAGAGAGAGAGAGGCACAAACACACACACACATATACACACAAACCTCAAGGCAGACACATTCCTTCACTAACCTGCTTTCCACCCGCCGGAGCATAAAATAAAGTTTAATTCATGTATATTGTTTAATGGACTGCTAAATTGGCCACACCCATCCAGTCACATGACCACTTAGCCACGCCCATCCACCCAGTTTGGCTCCCCAACAGTCTGAGAGGCCGTGAATCCCCACCCGTTTAAAAGTTTGAGGACCCCTGACTTATGGTATGGATTTAGATATAAACCAGACCAATATAGATTTTGCAATAAATCTCATTTTAGGACAGTGTGTAATCCTACCCAAAAATCTATGTCATCAGGCTAATCAATCTAGTCATAGTGGCTAATCCCAATTTGGATTCTTCTTATACCCTTCTGCAAAATTGCTGGAGATTGAACAAGCATGAACTGAGCATATACAAAGGCAGTGGACACCACACTGTATATATTGAAATAGCATCGAGACATTTTCTGCAGCTTGATGAAGAAATATCAACTATCCTAAATGCTCTAGGTCAACTGGCCCTCTGCAAGATGAATAAATTGTCAAAAATTTCAAGGCTGGATAATCAGGCTTCAGGCAACAGACTTTTCTGTATAGGTTGTTTTACAGAGAACAAGTCCCACAGCTGTGCTTCAGATAACCCAGGTCCATGTCCATGTCCTTCCCAAGAAAGTATCAAAGGATAAACTCTTGAACCTCAATTCACTTTGGATTATAACACAATCAACCCCACTAATCTAACCCCACACAAGCTAATGAAAGGTTATAAAGATCCCAACCTCTTTCCCCCTGCCCGGATTAACCTCAATAACCCTTGTCCATCCCATTGGACAGAGGGCAAGTCAGGGGTGAAATCCAGCAGGTTCTGACAGGTTCTGGAGAACCGGTAGCAGAAATTATAAGCAGTTCAGAGAACCGTTAACGGAAATTTTGTGTAGTTTGGCAAACCGGCAAATACCACCTCTGGCTGGCCCCAGAGTGCAGTGCAATATCCTTCCCCTGGAGTGAGGTGGGAATGGAGATTTTGCAGTATCCTTCCACTAAGATACACCACGCCCACCAAGCGACGCCCACAGAACCGGTATTAAAAGAATTTGGATTTCGCAACTGGGACAAGTGCCTTTATACAACAGCAACCCCCCGATTCCTGTTTCAAAGAGGAAGCAGGTGGAAGCTTTTAGCAAGCAACTTTAATGTCCAGGGGTATATGCTGATGAGCAGCAATTTGAGAGGGTGGCTACCTCTCCATGCCACAACTTGCACAGATCTACATTTCAACAAAGCCAGCTTCCATGAATAGGCTAAATAATAAATGATGAGCCACAGACTGTTTCGTTCTTGCCCCATCAGCTCTCCCTTCTCTTTCTTCTGTCTTCCTATACATGCACGCACAGAGAGAGAGAGAGAGAGAGAGACATATACACAACTCCCTGCTGCCCATGGAAGCTATTTGTAAGCAATCCTGGGCATTTAGGGAATGAGGTGCTGAATACCAAAGCATATGCCTGCACACGCATACACGCACAAAGGCGCGCACGCACACACACACACTGCACACATTGTGGCTGCAGAGTCAAATATAGATGTTGGGGACGGGGAAACAATGGTAAGGCATTGGGTTACACTATTGCAGGGTGAACAGGCTGCTAACGGTGAGCCTGGCTGGGACAGGAAAAGAAAGAGGAAGGACACAGTATATAGGAGAACATTTGGCTCATAAAATTCCAATTTAGCACTGACATCTGCATGGGCATTTGTCTGCAATGGAGCTTGTATGAGCATCCACTTATGAGTTATTAATTTAATCTGGCAGTGGGGTCGGCTGTTCTTCTGAGGTTGGTTTTCATGGCCCATGACTACCTGCATCTCCCTTCAGCAACTAGAGGAGGGAGGGGAGGATCGGCCCAGGTCCTTGAACACCACTTCATTCTTCCCTCCCCACTGCACCTTTGTTGTGTTCCAAGAAGCAGGCTGCAAACTGCAAAAGAAAAAAACAAAATAGCACCACTTGTTGGTTTTAGCAAGTGAACTTTGTGTGATTCAGGGAAGGCAGTTTGGGAGGATGACCTGCCAAGGATGTTTCTGATGGACAGATGCCCAAACACTTTTCTATCTCAAGTCTTCAGACTTATAAGGTTGTGTGAATGTGTTTATACCAGGGGTGAAATGCTACCGGTTCGGACCAGTTTGGTAGAACCGGTAGCGGAGATTGGGGCTGGTTCACAGAACTGGTAGCGATAATTGGCTGGCAATGCCCCCAAACCAATCTGCGGCTCTGCCAGTCTGCCTTCTGTGCTGCCTTTTTCTGCAGCATTCCCCTCCCCTCTTTGGATTGCCCTGCAGGGGAGGTATGCCTTTGCAGAAACTAGGTGGGCGGTTTGTACGGAGGGTTAGTGTATGGGGGGAGATGCACAGCCCTCCAGGCTGGAGAGCGGGGCAAGAGAATGCTCCGAAATTAGCTTGGGCAGAATGATATTAGTGAGTAACATGCATAATGTCAATTTGGCCACACCCACCAAGCCATGCCCAGGCCACACCCACAGAACCAGTGGCAACAATTTTTAGATTTCACCCCTGGTAGTAACCTTTTCTCTATTGTCCTTTATTGGAAATGATTTGAGTTTCATTAGTAGTTTTTTATGGATGTTCTCATGCTGTGTTTACTTTGATAGCTGCCCTTTTGCTGGAATTTGAAATGAATGAGACTAATATAGGCGACCTAAATAACTGTAGGGCTTGCCTCTCTGTGTTGTAATAGTATGACATATCAGTATTTTTTTTCTAGAGTTACAATTATGAAAGACAAAGACACACGAAGAAGTAAAGGAGTTGCATTTATTTTGTTCTTGGATAAAGAGTCAGCACAAAACTGTTCTCGGGCACTTAATAATAAACAAGTAAGTGACAAGGGTATTATTAAGTAACTTTTGAGATATTCTGAAAGCTAATTTTTTTATTTTTTTTTTAGCTATATGGAAGATTAATAAAAGCAAGTATTGCTATTGATAATGGAAGAGCTGCAGAATTCATTCGAAGGAGAAATTACTATGACAAGTCAAAATGCTATGAATGTGGAGTGAGTAAATGTTGATGTCCCAACAAGATATTTGTTTTTGTCATGTACTTACTAATGCCATCCACTGTAATTGTACACACTTGGGTTATCAATTGATCAGTTCAGATAACTTTTTAAACTTCATACAATACATTTTCTAAGAGTAGTTATAAATTAATACAAACCTACTATTTACTAAATTTATGAAGAAGTAAAAAGTAATCTCCAAGTTCACCATGTTCAATAGCATTTCCTTTCTCTTAAGGAAATAGGACATTTAAGTTATGCATGTCCGAAAAACATGCTAGGAGAGCGTGAACCTCCCAAAAAGAAAGACAAAAAGAAAAGGAAGAAAGTAATTGAACCAGAAGAAGAAATGTGAGTAAAATATGTACAACACATATTCCTATTCTTATGTACTGATTTAAGTCCCTGCTGTATACAATTCAATATATGTGGGTTTTTCTGTTTCCTTTGTGCTGTTCAGAGAAGAAGAGGAAAGTGAAGATGAGGGTGAAGATCCTGCTCTTGATAGTCTTAGTCAAGCTATAGCTTTCCAGGTACTAAAATAAATATTTAATGTATTATTCTCTTCTTTTTAAAGCAATTTAAGGGCCTGAGAACATGCTCTATTATTGTTCTATTTTCTTATTTTCATATAATAATTGCTAAGATTCTTATAAGAGGTTTTACTCATTCAGCTGAATATGTCTCTGGATAATCAGTATATCATGACTGTAGCATACTTGGTTTCTAAGAAAATGGATGCATTTTTATAAATATGAATTTAATTTATATCAATTTATAATATATAAATAAATATATTTTATAAATATAAACCTAACCCATCCATCACTCAAGTAGCACTCATGATATTATCTAACATGGTAAGGAAATGTTTGCAAATAAATAACCAAGAGAGCACTTAGGATTCCACAGTTCAACCCTGAGCTACCTACATTCTCTTCTGTTTATATCATATATTACACAAGATATGAAAACACATCTTCCTTCCCCTATCCTTACCACTTTCTATAGAGGGATGGTTGAAAGCATCTTGTCATATTATATTACTGTGTGGTTTGGATGTATTACTGTCACAGACAGGAAGGTTGTGCAGAGAGTGGTGAGGATGGCAGAAAGAATTGGATGCTTACTTCCTTCTATTCAGGACATGGTATATAAGTGCTGCTTGACCAGTTTTCTTTGTTACCTTCTGGGAGCGGGGTTCATGGTATCCAAAGCAGAGCAACTAGATTCTGTAATAACATTGTATGGTGCACACGTGTGTGTGTGTGTTTGTGTGTGTACATTCATATGTGTATGTATGGATGCATGCATGCATTGGTGTATTCGGGTCTTTTCCCGTGTAGGATTTAGAATATCTTGCAATGTCTCGATGAAGTCCCACTCGTCATCATCAGGCCGGTGTTTCTAAGCTTCTACCTGTGCGAGCAGAATGTATATATATACATATTGCATATGTTTATGCATGTCTGTGTATGAGTATATATTTATTTTCTTTGGAGAGTGAGCATCAGAATTTCATTTTTTAATGTGTGCCAGAAAAAAATGACAATAAAAATTCCATCCCATCCCACTTTATCGTGGTGTGGCTGTGGCTTATATGCAGCCATTGTGGTTTGGTTCATGTTATCTGTGAACATGACCACAAACACTATGATAAATCAGTTAAAACACAATATTCTATTATGGAAAATTGCATGATGACTTGAGGAAAGAAGGCACCATTGTTTTGTCTTTCCTTTAATAATTAATTTGTAATTTAACCCATAGCTCAAAATAATAGAAATTACAGGGGTGAAGCAAACAACTGGGCCTATCTATTTTGGAGAATGTATGTTATAGAACTTAATATAATCTTGTTTGCAATTTTTGTGTTTTATGCAATTACCTTGCAGCAAGCCAAAATTGAAGAAGAACAGCAAAGTTCAACTCAAAATGCTGGTGAGCCCTCCACATCTGATTCAAGACGACCACGCATCAAAAAAAGTGCATATTTTAGTGATGAGGAAGAATTTAGTGACTGATATAAATACTATGTAAATATACTTTATGAAATAAGATTTCTGTTGTTAACCATGATCTCATTCTTGTAATTAAAATATAAATTGAAAGAACCAAACATCTATAATATTATGTTTATTTTAGTTATTTCATTTCTTTTTTGTTATATTTTTAACATATCATTTATATAGCATTCCATTTGATTGACTGCAGATTAAATACATGAACAAGTAAAACTAAAATATATTTGAAGAATTAAAATATTACAGAAAAAAATCCACATTGTATATAGAACACGGATATTCTGCAGCTATCCTATGATTTGAAGATTCAGCTGAAATGGGAGCTATGTTAGGCCATCCTCAACATAAGGAGGATAGAAGCCAATTGTTCCTTTGGTGATAATGTATTCTACAATTTGGAATCTAGAGAGGTTTGCTCAGATAAGGAAATAGTGGGTTTTATTTTTTTATTTTTTTTTTATTTTTTAAATATCTTTATTAGATTTTAAAAGTTAAAAAACACAAAATAACATATATACATACAACAAAAAATACAAAAACTGAGATA
>JANHFP010001549.1:99507-114223 GCA_032468135.1 Calamaria suluensis
GATCATTGGAGTATTTTTTTTTAACCTTTTAAAAGCATTTTTTTACTATCTAAGTATTCCCTGGAATAGATAGTAAAAATGCTTTTAAAAGGTAAAAAAAAGAGCCTCTGACAATCACACAGCTCAGCTGTGATCATCAGAGGCTTTTTTTAACCTTTTAACAGCACTTTTTACTACCAGTTCCTGCAAATAGTAGTAAAAAATGCTTTGAAAAACTAAAAATAAAAATTGGCCACTCCCACCCAGTCACATGACCCACCTACCCCCAAGCCACACCCACAGAACTAGTAGCAACAAATTTTACATTTCACCACTGGTTCAAATATGGTCAAGGACTGCCTAATGATGAATCTTGGTTGGATGGCCAAATAACTAACTTTTATGAAGTACCTCCCTATAGACTTTTATGGGATCCTCATCCTTTCTTGTGTATTTTTTAAAATCCTACTTCAGAATTGTAGCATAAAAATAAATGTGGTTTGAGCTTTTTTAAAGTGGGAGGTAAAACTATCATGAGACAATGAAGTCCAAATAAGTTTTAAACCTTTCTTTTATTTTTATTTATTTTTATTATTATTTCAGATGTTCATGTCTGCGAGCATCAGTTGCCATGCCAAAATGGGGCTGAGTGTGTGTATGATCGTGATGGAGAATATTCCTGTCTGTGCCTTGAAGGATTCCATGGGAAGGACTGTGAGCTGAAGACAGGGCCATGTGAGAAAGCAGGGTGAGCAGTCTTAGTAAAAAAAAGATGGTGATAGCAAAAGATAATTTGAGACCAGAGGTCTTCTGCTTTGGTCACAATGAATCTTACATCTTAAAGTAAATGCCACCTAAATTAAAACAACTGTATTGTAACCTTTAGGCAAAGAAAGTTTCACTCTTACAAAGAGAAAAGTGAAACTTCCAACTTTGTAATGGACCTTATGGGATTGTGGTAATCTAATAATAATAAAAAAGCATAGTGGGTCTTAATTTTTCCCCTGATTTTGACCTTTCAGGTTTCCATGCAAAAATGGTGCATTGTGCCACGATAATAATGGATTTGCTTCCAATTACACCTGCAAGTGCCTGGCTGGATTCGCTGGTGCACACTGCGAGATTGATGTCGATGATTGCCTCATGGGTCCCTGTGCCAATGGCGCCACCTGCCTCGATGGCATCAATCGCTTCTCCTGTCAGTGCCAGGTTGGCTTTGAAGGACGTTTCTGCACCATCAACATTGATGATTGTACCAGCCAACCATGCAGGAATGGGGCTAAGTGTTACGATCGCATTGACGATTTTGATTGCTTGTGTCCCGAGGGCTTTGCTGGGAAAACATGTGAGCTTCTAGCTCCAGAGGCAACCTGGATCACTGAATCTCAGCCTGATGTCAAGGACCACAACAGGGCTCTGGGAAGCACAACCAGCAGTTACTCTTGGATGACCCAGTCTGAGCCACCAAAGGTTATAGTTACTGGAAAGCGAATCACTAACTACAGTGAGAAATCGAATGACGGCGGGCTGTTAATCTCTGTGAAAGAGGTGGTAACTCAGCAAGACTCGGGACTGAGTCAGTCACAGCTCATTTTAGTGCTTGTATTTGGGGGGATCACTGTTGTGTTGATCTTAGTGACCGTGTTGCTGCTGCTGAAGAATTGGCAGAAGGGGCGCCAGAGAAGTCAGAGCCCCTCTCAAACTGCAAGGAAGCTTCAGGACCAAGAATGTCAAGTGGGAATGTTAAGTACAATCTTGATAGAACCCAGGAAAACAACAGAGCTATAAAGATCCAGAATCAGGGCCTGGTTGATCTAGAAACGCCCACCGGCGACTCAGAGCATCCTCCCAGCTGTGTGTGGAGTCAGTTTTGGCTGCTTATCTCCAAAGCATTGAGGGCTCTGATGGAACTGAAGGCTGTGAATTGGCATGAAGGAAAGTGTCCACAAGCAGTATATCCTGCTTTGAGAAAAGTATTCTTGAATGTGTGCAGTAAATCCATTGGCATGTTGACTTCAACTCAACAAGGCAGCCAAGGAAACATTGGGCAAGGATAACCCTCCTTTTGAAAACAGCAAGTGGATCAGAAGCTTGTTATCTGACGTACATTCTACATTGTACAATGGCGTCAAAGGTGCCGGTAGAGTTTGTAGGAGTTGAAACTTTGTTAGGCCTTCCAGCATCTGATAAGTCTTGGAGTCTTTGCAGATTTCATATGGCCTATTTACTTCTGAGAGTTTAGAAACTGCTGTGGATATGCCCTGACTTTAGAATTCTGGTCCAAACTATTGAATTTTTCTACCATTTCTGCCATTATGTGTTTCCAATGACATTATCTTCCCAAGGGCCTCATAATGCCATGAGACAGTTTGCTGATCATTTTTATTACTCCTCCCTTCTCTCTCATTTTCTTTTTTGTTTGTTTGTTTGTTTGTTTAGTTGCAAAAGAAAGACAGATTCTGTATTATACCAAATCATCTCAGGAGGTTTGCTAATACTTTAATTTTATATCCTGTTCATTCACCAACCCAGCAACACATTTCCTCAGCTATGGTGTCAAATGGGAGCAGAAACAAAGCAATGTCCATTCTTTGCCTTTGGACGTCTGGTTTCAGCCTTCATGCTTGTCAGAAAGTAGGTAGATGCCTGTCAAATGGGAAGTAGAGCTCTGTTCTAGTTCCAATTGCAAGGAGAAAGTTCTTGAGAGAAAGAACTTAGGAGTGAAATCAAATCAATTATATTGTTGGAGGATTCCACATAGTGCTGATGTATGTGGGAGAGAGGAAAAGAGGTACATGCTAAATTTGGAGAGAAGAGTGCCTCAAGATCTATGTTGGATTCTATCAAAAAAGAGGTGGCAGGACTGCTGAAATTTTGAAACAAACATTTTAGGGTTCCAGATACAAAACCCACTCTTTAGAATGGTTGACTTTGTGCTGAGTTTTGCCTGTTTTCCTCTCCCATCTGCTGTTCCTTTTCTAATGGAACATTAGAAGTTGTCTTACAGCAAGTCACTTCACTGGTACATTTAGCTTAGAAGCTGCCATATTGATTGGCCATACTTCCCCAGGAATTTAGGTAAGAGAGTATCCAATCCTTAACTGGCAATGGCAGGATTTAAAAAGTATACAATCACTTACTTTATCTTCTCTATATGATAGTGAAGGTATAATGCAGTTAAACAGAAAGTATTGCACAATGATCTTTGGGTTGAGTGATAAAATCTGTTCCATTCAGTAGTATTTTCTATATTCCATCAAGATTAAATGTTGAGCTTGTAGAGTGTTCATCTTGGCTTTGGCTGCTCAGCTCCCTCATCTCACACCAGAAATATGTCAACACTTGAGAATTGTGGCTAAGTTCCTAAGTTCTGTACATGGAAATACCTAAGTTAAGAAAAAAAAAACCCTGAAGGAAATATTATTTTTGTAATATACAATTGATAAAATATATATTACTGCTCAGCTCCCTCATCTCACACCAGAAATATGTCAACATTTTAATATTGTGGCTAAGTTCCTAGGTTGTGTACATGGAAATACCTAAGTTAAGCAAAAAAATTTAAAAAAATCTGAAGGAAAAATTATTTTTGTAATACACAATTGATAAATGTGTAACTTTATAAAATAAATACAGTAATTAAAATGCCAACAACCAGTGCCTTCCTGCCCTCAACACAAATTATCAGATTGCATCATTAAAGCTCTTGTCACATTTAACAAAACATATTTTTTCTTGCTGAGGAGTGCCTGGAAAGGATGAAGTAATAATGTTTTCCCAAGTATTGATACTATTATTGTTACTTTTCATCTTTTTAGGGATGGTAATTTTGATGTAAGCAGTGATCCATATGGCTAGTAATCAGTAGTATATGGAACAAGCTGCAGGCAAACTGTGTAGTGGCATCACCCAACTGCTGCTATTAGATGCCTGCTTTCTAATGTTTGACACAAATACATAAATGACGTGATGACATGTATTTGTCTCCCTTTGCATGATGTGTGGATCAACATAATTGTACAAGTCCTGTAATTTATGTACTTAGGACAGACACCAGCATATAAGTACGTGAAAGTACTGTGTGATGAGGCACATGTTATTTTGAGGTCATCATAGCTTACTGGTGAAATCAGTAGCAATATACTGTACATGCCCACATGTTTACCAATTAAAATGGATTAATATATTGGCAGATAAGGTTGTTGTCAGAAACTTGCATATATAAAAAGGGCAAAGGATATCAGTCTGGGGGGCAGATGGGGATGATATTCTGAAATAAGATTTAAAAAATACAAGTGATGCAATATTTTATTAGGATCAACCAAGATTCACAAGATAACAGCTTTTGGCTTGATTTATTCCATGCGCTATAATACAATTTTTTTTCATATCTGCATTTTTCATATCTGCATATCAGTATTGATTTTCTGAATCTAGCTACCATGACTTATAAACCACAATTTACACTGTACAGCTTTGAGCCTCTATGAAAACAGTGATTACATTGCTTGGATCAAGCCCTTAAGTGATCCAAACGTTTATTGGATTAGATGGTACAAAAATGAGGAAAATATACTGCAGTTGTTAAAAGTTTTCTTATTTTTATTTTATGTATTGGTTTAATGAAAAAAGGAGTAGAGGGTGACATCATAGCAGTATTCCAAAAACTAAGGGGATGCCCCAAAGAAATCAACCTATTTTCCAAGCACTAGAAGGCAGGACAAAAAGCAATGGATATAAACTAATCAAGGAGAAAAGCTACCTAGAACTTTCTGACAAATTTCCTGACAGAACAATTTATCATGGAATGACTTGCCTCCAGAAGTTGTGGGTGCTCCAACACTGGAGTTTTTAAAGAAGAGATTGGACAACCATTTGCCTGTAATGGTATAGAGTGTTCTGCTTGAGAGCAGGAGGTTGGACTAAGACCTCCAAGGTCTGTTATTCTGCTAAATGAAGGGGGAAATTGAAGTAGGACAGAAATCATGCCAGAAGTTATTGCATGTAAAAAACACTTTTTTATTCCAAGACTCTAAACAGAATCACAAACTGAAGTAATTGGTGGCAGAACCAGGTGCAACTGAGGCCAAAGGCTAGTCAGGATACTATTAAATGTGTCTTTGATAAACAAAATATAGGGAGAAACATATTTTCTTCTATACTTTTTATACATCAGATTAAACTTTCACAGTATATCACAGGACTACACCCCCTCACATTTTATAAACATTGAAGTATATCTTTTCATGTGACAACACTGAAGAAATGACACCTGGCTACAATGTAAAGTAGTGAGTATACAGCTTGTATAATAGTATAAATGTGCTTTCCCTTCAAAATAATGCGACAGTCATTAATGTCTAAACTGCTAGAAACAAAAATGAGTTCACCCCAAGTGATTATTATTATTTATTTGATTTATATACCATCCCTCTCCTCACGGACTCGGGGCGGTGCACAGCCAAAATCATTAAAAATACAGATATATACAATTAAAATTAGTTAAAATTTAATTTAATTTATTAAATTTCTATACCGCCCCTCTCCTCCTGACTCGGGGCGGTGTACAGCCATGATCAAATATAAAAATGTACAATCCAAAAATAGAATTAAAGTAATATTAATGGCTATAAAAATACAACTATTAAAATATTTAAAATTTAAAATTCTTATAAACTCCTAATAAGTAATTAATTTAAAATATAAATTCAGATAAATTCAGATAATTATTTTTTAATGACCAAATGGGCCTCAAGTACCTATTTATCTACTTGCATTTACAGCATGCTTTCGAACTGCTAGGTGGGTAGAAGCTGAGGCAAGTGACAGGTGCTCACTCTGCCACATGGTGCTAGGACTCAAATCACCAGAGACCACCTGCAGCATCTTTAAGCTACTGAGCCTCTGTGGTTTTGACA
This sequence comes from Calamaria suluensis, assembly GCA_032468135.1. Taxonomy (NCBI): domain Eukaryota; kingdom Metazoa; phylum Chordata; class Lepidosauria; order Squamata; family Calamariidae; genus Calamaria; species Calamaria suluensis. The sequence goes on from JANHFP010001549.1 coordinate 105,405, forward strand.
CAAAACATACACACAGAGATGAAAAATGTTGTGACTTCACAACATTGAGGAGAGAATGCAGCCATATGTTTATTGCTTCTCTTATAACACTTGCCGTTTCAGACACGTATGTCATCTTGGTTTATAGTGTTATCATGGTATTTTAAAGAGTACGGTGGCTAACCTGGGTTGGAGGTTAGAAAGCCTCCATTTGAGACCCAAGTGCTGCTGTGTGGTGAAGTGAGCTCCTGTCCTTCACTCTTGGTCCAGCCAGGGGATATGAAACTATTCAGAGAAGGAGTTCCTAAAAGTTCTTAGAGAAGATATAAAAGGAATAGTGTGAAATAGGGATAGAGGCAGGGCAACTTTAAATGTAATTTTGCATTGTGTATTTATATACTACTAAAAATCTAAATGTGTTTAGCTGTTTGTCTGTTTACACCCTCATATTAGCCCAAATAGTGCATTGTATCAGCCATTTTTGAATCAGTACCTGAAAATCTTTAAATTAAAAAATGCATAAAAAACTCAGGACCCATCACTCTTGTGGAATTTAAATTTCCATGATATTCAGACCAGTTTTATTCACAAAATTGGGGCTGTTGCAGGATCCTTGTCATGTGATTGATTTCTGACACACACTGCCAGCTTCCCATAAACAAAATCAATGGGGAATTCCTGCTCTCATGCTAAAAAGCTCATGAAATACTAACCAAAAATGTAATTTTCGCTTTGGTCACATCTGACTGCAGTACCTTTCCCAAAGGATGATCCAATGGGTCACAAGTTGCCTAGTATTTTCCCTAAATTATGAAATGCACAAAAGGCAGCCAAAACTGGAATGTAGCATTTGCAATGATTCACTGAGGCCAAGCCCGGAGCAAAAAATGATGGGCAATTATCCCATTTACTGGATTTGACAGCTGTTTGCTTCTTCCAAAATGATGGCACCTAAGGAGAATGCCTCTTTTCATGTCCCTGAATTTTTCAACACAGGCATGGCATTTACCACTTCTTAGTTCCCCTCAGAGACTGCTGGAAAATATATTATTTGTTCTGAAGTCATAAGATGGATGTTCAAGGCTGATAAAGAGGTTTCACTCTGGTGCATAGAAAGAACACTAGGCCTTTCCTCACTGCAGAGGTGGGTTTATTAATCCATCCTACAGCTGGCAGGAAAATACACCAATATAACATTTGCTGTCCTCATTATCAATCCTTATTCTGGTACCTACTGCCTGTGTTACAAGTCACAGTGACTGCCTGATTTAACCTGTGAGTAATGGTCCCTGTCCTTGAAGGGTGTCAAAAAAAGAAGGCAAATAATTACTCTAACATGGATGCAGCTAAAGACAACTTAAGTCTCCCTCATGAACAAGAGGAAAGACGAAGGCAACATCCTGATTTAGCAGAAAAAATAGTTGGGCTGAAGGTTAGAAGCAAGCATACCAACTTGCATACGTTGGCCCATAGATGAGAACTCTCAGGCATTTAAATCCTTGGCACCTCTGAGTTTGGTTGCTTTCTTGCAGATGTTTACCCAATGAAATATCTGCAAGAAACAACCAAGCTCAGAGAACACCAAAACCCCCACAGTTCAACCCTGAGCTATAGGTTTTATTGCAATTTAAGCGTGCACCTTTTCCTTGAAGTTATACAGCTTCCTTATGCTAGCTTTAAAAAGATGTTTACATCTGGTGGACGTCGTAAAATTTAATAAAACATAATTGGGCGGAACATTACCAAGATCACGAACGTCCACCGTTCCTGGGACAACAATTTCATGAGATCAAATTATGCGCAAGCCAGGTTTTATGTATTTGTCAAAAGAAAAACCCTTAATGTTCATTGCGCTAAAATGAACAGGTAAAACGTTTTGATTGCTCCTCCTCTTCTGGCTGCAACTACAGGAAGCGATCATTTGGATTCCCCCCCCCCCTTTCGGTATCGCTGCGACGCAGGGCAGAATCATTTACACAACATGCCTCTCCTCCATTTAGGTTTTGATTGGGGTTCTTAACATCGACGCGCAATAGATGCGTATAAAAGCAGCGGCTTGGTCATTGCCAGATTGATAACCGAAGGGCAACCATCGATTATCTTCATCGAATAACAGACACCTACGCTTCAAACCCTCCTCCCTCTCCTCCAGCGCCGTTTTTTCCCCCTAGCGCTACCCTTTGACCACGCCCCTTCCCGCCACGTGATTGTAATTCGGCCTCCGCCATTTTGTAAGGACGAAACCGCTGTGAAGCTTCAACGGCACATCCGGCGTTTGAGCCCGGTGCGCATGCGCACGCCTCTCGGTGAGGGGAAAAAAATGGCCCGGAGACGCTTAAACAGGAGCGAGGAGGAGGAGGAGTGAGTGGGGGGAGGCCTCTGTGGGCGCTTAAAGCCATTAAGACTACCCGCCATGTTTCGCCCCGAGAGCAGCTATCCGGCCATGAGAGTTCAACGGTCCCGGCTCGGCTCCATCGACTCCTCCCGCGAGGGTGGGCCACGCTCCCGGTCGCCCTCTCCGCGGGGTCACCGCAGCCACTACTATTACCACCACCACCGCTCCCCGCCTAGCCGTCGTTCTTCCCATCGCTCGCAACGCTCGCCTTCCCCGCGCCGTTTCAGCAGGGTACGCTCGGTTGGAGCTTCCTCCTTTCGTCTACCTTCCGTCTCTGCTCCCGTGTGCCTGTGCCTTTCGCTGTTGGTGGAGCGGGGGGTGGTGGCGGCTGGGTGCCTTCTCCGCCCCCCCTCCAGCCGCCGTTCCGTCCCTTTCTGAAAATCGAAAGGGATTTTCCTCTTTCCCCATTTTGTGCCAGGGCCGAACAGTCTCTGACATCACCCAAAATTGCATTTGCAAATGGGTTTTCTCCGCCCGACGGTATCGGAGAAGCCGTTTTGTCTTTTTTTAGTGGAAGGCTCTGACTTGACGGCGATGGGAAAGGAAAAGTTGCAAAGTAAACTATTAATATGGCTTCTGCTCTGGGCATGCTTTGCCACCTCGAACCTAAGTTCTGGTTGAATTAAGCAGGAGCTGCTGCTTCTGACTAAGCGTTAATATATCGGGAGTCCCTTTTTTCCTAAAGAGGGGTCACTAGGGGATTTGTTTTTTTTTTGCTTTCGGTTATACACAGACAATTGGAAAGGCTCAATAGTTCCTAGAACTTGTGACTGAGGTTGCTTCTTTTGCAGATTTGTAAGTGGGTTGAATGAGCTGGATGGGTCATAAGATTGAAATGTGAAGTATAATATGGTTATTTAGTAATATACTGAAAATTGGGGGGGGGTCTAAGCTTTTTTTAAAAAGAAGCTGTGTACCCCATGTTGTTAAACAGTTGATATGAACTGCTAAATTCCAATGATTGCTTATTTATTATTGAATTTAAAAGCCACCTTCTTCAGTGGCGCTTCTTGTGATTCTGGAACCCAACAAACATCTTGTCTTTCAGGCCAATAAAATGAATGAGCAAGGTCTCTCGGATGCATAAATGTTACCAACGCATCATTTGGTTTGATCGAAATTTCCACAATGTTGCCTACCCACCATTTTTTGTCATAAACGCAGTCAACATAACAACCGGGAAATATGTTGACCAATTTTTAATTCGGATTGATGGTATTGGACATTTTAATGTTGGTACCTTGTAGCATAAGCTTAACATTTTGATGAATGGTGCAGACGGAATGTGTGCCTGAGCCACAGATGGTGACACAGCACTTTGGTCTGAGTTCACAGAATTTGGAAAAACCAATTTCAACACCATATTTGTTTTGGTATACCACATACAGCTGTTTCAGATTGCATAGTAGCAACCATTTTTGTTTATGAACCTTGATGCCATCAAGCCAAACGGAAGCACAGTTTTTTTTGCTGGGGTACATCCTTCTAAGTTTATCATCCTCGTAGAAATCTCAAACTGTGTTGACAATTTCCTTTTGCAGCGGTTTGCCAATTTTTGCATCTGGTAGTGCACAAATGTTCCTCTCTTTATTTTTCTCGCTGTTTTAACTATACGTTCTGAAACACAAAACTTTTTTGCTGTCACGGGTATTGACCAAATCTTTGGGGTCAAAGACAATAATTGAACTTTTGTCGATCTCTCAGAAATTTTAATTTTCGTTTTCATTTCTTCAATTAGGCCATCATCATCCTGGCATGACTGGTGTTCCTTAGCAGCAGACTCAGGAGTTTGCCTAATATCTTCGGCTGCTATTCTAGTGGCTAATATTATTTTGTTTGCTACCACTTTCTGCATTCATTTCACATAGCCAGTTTTATTCCTATTGCTCAATTTCTGACTTTTTAATGAAGAAGTCCCTAAATCATTCAAACTTTGATTAACAGTGTCCAAAATGTCCATATTGCAATTATCCAAGGATGAGTCTGCCGTGCTTTGGACCATGGAAATAGATTTGGCTTTATACCTGGAACAAATCTTTTGACTCGTTTTTTTCATTTATTTTCACTTTTGTTAAATCATTGAACATGGCTAGATCGCCTTTCAACAGCCTATGTTTTGCTTTGGGATTTTGTTTGTCAAATGGGTTCAGCACTCCTTTTGCTTCCTGTCATACTTTTTCAGATACATCACTTTGTGATGCAAGCAGATTTGGTCATCGTCTGTGAGCTCAACCTCCAATCGCCGAGTAATGAGTATTTTTTCTTCAGTGGACAAACTGCACATAATGCAGCCCAATTTTGTTAAAATAAAATTAACCATGGTGGCAAATTGATGACAGTTTTCCCCCAATAATACATTTGGGCAAAATAGGATTGTCAGTTGACATGTCAACATCCATTTAGCACATTATAGAAATTAGCAGTATAAAGTGTATTACTGCAAAATCTGAAACAAAAGGTATATAAGGTTCTAATGTTATGACACAAATATGACAACTATACCTGTACAGCTCAGAATCCTATAGCTGCAATATGCTAACATATGGCATCTCTAAAAGTATGTACAGCACATTTAACTACTGTCATTAGTATGGAAGCACCGCTAATAGACTTAGCAGTTTCATATAGCTTGCAAAAAATGAATTACGCATTTTAAAGTCCAGAATAAATGAAATTACAAGGGCACAATATAAAACAATGCATGTTGACATACATGACGTTGCCAGCAACGTCCTCAACTTTGTCCTTATTGGTAGGGCTTTAGATGTCAGCGATGAAAAACTACACCTACCTTTTTAGGTGACTTGAAACATGCTCCTTCTAATAAAAATGATTTCACAGTGTTTCCAGAAGGTTTTTTTTGTAAAAGCTGGCTGAAAATATCCTATTTTGTAAAAATGCCAACTTTACACTCAATTTGTAGACTATTGGAAAGCAGTAGGAAAATGAAATTTTATATTCGAAAACCTTGTTTTTTTAAGTCATTAAGCACAGTTTCATGTTTATCATACCTTTCCTTCTAGAGATATAAAAAACTAAACTTTAACCTTTTTTGAGCTAACTTTTTGCTCCAAATTATCTAGATGGAGATCGCTCCTCTGAATGTTTTTATTATTTTGTTCAATAGAGGGCAAAAAGGAATGGCCAAGTTTTGTTTCTCTCAACAAAATATTGCTGGAAATATTATTTCTCAAAGTTGTTCAAATATCAGAGTTATACTGTAGAAGGCCTTTATCTCTACACGTATTGCATCGGCACACATAACACTTTGTCAATGTTCACTGGGGACATGTGTACATGTTCACACAATATTTCATCAAAATTGTGATGGTCGAGCAGGGACCCCCAGACCACTTGATACGGAATATATCCAGTTTTAAGGCATTTTGCAACAATGTAAGGTAGGAAGCCTGTTTTATGAAACAGATAGCATATTGTAACTGTTGCCTGTCCCTTCCCCCATTGCAGAGATATTCGCCCTCACATTCTCCAAGCCGACGCTCTGAATCTTCAGTGGAAAAATATTTGCGGGACGTAGTTGAAAATGGCATTGACACAAGCTCACCAGCTGATTGTCTGAGCAATATGAACAGGTATGCCTGTTTGAAAGGTAGCCTTGCAGAATAGTGATTTTTTTTTGCATCCTATTGTATCAAATAAATGATGTTTTGCTATGAGACAGGTTGAAAAATATATATTAGATGGATTACATTAGATGTCTTAGGACACATTCATATTTATTTGTTTTTATGAGGTTTATAGGCCACTTCAATCTTTTGCAACCCAGGGTAAAAAAAGAATTATGTCATTAAAATTGTAATAATATATGAAGGATTCCAAGTAATGTGTAAAAATTGGAGGAAGGGTAAGATAAGAATCCTTAAATGTTTGGGATTGTTAGTTTTTCTGGGCTGTTTTCAGGCCATTCCCTGGACCATTTTCAGGCAGTTTTTCAGATGGCCTAAAAACGGCCTGATAATAGCCCGAAAAACAGCCAAAAAGGCCAAAAAACAGGCATGCATGTGCCAGCCATCTGGTCTTTTGAGTTTCCGGTGCACACACACGCATGACGTGTTCTGGTTTGGGCACTCAGTGCCAAAAAGGTTTGCCATCACTGTTCTAGATCATCTTCTGGTATGTCAGTTTCTGTTCATTTCTACATAAATCTGTAGTGCATTTCAGGGCATGTTTAAGAAGCAAAGTCCAGAAGATGCAAATACAATTTGATCTTAAAAGCATTTAAGTTTACACACCAGGATAAAAATAGGTATATAGTTCAATTTTGAAGTATATTTTTCTTGACATTCCCCAATTTCTTTATAGAATTTTATAAATCTTTACCTTATTTCTTTCTTTGTAATTAGTAGCAAAATTGGTGCATTTTGATGGCAAAGTATGCAATTTACTTAGAAATATAATGCACTCTCTCCTGTTCTTAAGAAACCTGCGTAGTAGCAAATCTGCTTTTATTTTATTTATTTTATTTTATTTATTAGATTTATATACCGCCCCTCTCCTCGCGGACTCGGGGCGGTGCACAGCCAGATACAATTTTAAAATAGGATATATACAATATTCTTAAAAAACCAATTAAATCACTATTAATCTGGCAATTAAAACTATACATCTATTTAAAATTATTAAAATTAATAATTTCATTTCTACAATAGCCACTTAAGAGGTGGTGGGAGGGGAGCTGCCTTATGCACCCCACACTGGCTTATCTGAGGGCCCTGTAGCCAGGCCATCAACATCCTGACAACTGTCTGGCCTCGTGAGGGCAGCTGTCCAAGACTCTGCATGGCCACTGGCCCACTTCTCCTTCCTTGCCACCATAATGGAGCAGAAGGATGAGTGACACACGTAGGGTCCTGAATGGGGCTACTGGGACTGCCACAAGATGTGTCAGTTGTCAGGATGCTGATGGGCCAGTGTCATGCTGCTGTTGGAGTCTGAATCTGTGGGGGAAGATCAGCTGGAACAAGAGCCTTGAGAGAGTAGCTCCATTGGCCTTGGAGAAAAACTGGGGAAGGGCAGAGTCAGTCCTGGCAAGGCTTTTCTGAATTAGAAAGGCTTGCAGACAGGGAGGGCTCAGGAGAAGAGCAAGGACTATGTCCTCTTGATCCTAAATCAAAGAGAGAAGGCGAGACCAATACATACTGAGCTAGTTATGAGGGAGGAGAGTGCCTCATCCCACTTCACAAGGCATACCTGGGGACTGAGATTTAAGGAGGTGCCGATGGGAAGGGCATTGAATCTATGGAGCCTCGTGCACTTGCCAAAGGCTGGAGATTACTGTGCTGTCTTGTGGGGCTTGCCTGCTTCGCTGAACTTCTTGCTCTGGTTACTGTTTGTCTAATCTGGCTTACTGGATTACTCACAGCCAGAGGCTGCTGAAGGTGTGAAGGCTTTGCTCCAGGACTTGTAGTAAACATGGGGACATCTGGGAGCAAAGTTGGAGCAATAAAGGGGAGTTAGACCTGTTCCCTGGCTGGGTTGCTTTCATGCCATGTCCCGTGGTCGTCACAACCTGGCTGCGGGGAAGCCAGTGCAGGACGTGGGAGGAAGCTCTGCATCTCCAGCCTTGCTTTGTTCTCCATCCCATCGCCACCTCGCTTTGTTGCCGCCACATTGGTGCATTGCTCAGCTTCCCTCTCTGTTACAGTGGCGAGCAGGGAGAAGTGAAGAAGAACGAAGAAGAACGAAGCGAGGTGGGGTGGGTGGGTGGAGGACAAAGCAAGGTAGGGGCTACAGGGCTGCCCCGCGTGCCCTGCACCGACTTACTTGAGAACCCTTTAGCCAGGCTACCCATGCCAAACCCTCACTCTGCCACTCCACACACACACACCCAGGGCAGCCACATCCCTTCACTAACCTGCTTTCTAGCTCCATACTCTGCCACCTTGCCTCTGCAGGACAAGAAAAGTAGTCTGTGGGACTACAGTAAAAAAAAATATCAATCATTCCAACTTCTCACCAAAAAAAAAATAAAATCTCACCAAGTTGGCAAACCAAATGGCGCCAGAAGCAGCTGAGGTGGTGTTCAAGCCCTTCAGCTGCTTTCGATGCTGGTGGGGGTGATTGCATTCTGCCCTCTCCGCTTGCCCATGAACAGGGTTTGACCATCCCCCAAACCCCAGTGCTGTCAAAGTAAATCCTGGGCACTGTGCTGCGATGGATAGCCAAAAAGTGCACCTTTTGTCTGAAAGAGGAAGAGGAGCGGGTAGAAGAAAGTGGGAAAGCAGTCGAGTGGGAAGTACCCCACCGGCCAGGCACTGAAACATTGGCACTTCCACCACAGAGAGAGGGAGAGAGCAAGAGAGCGATCCAATCCAACCTCTGTGTGTGTGTGTGTGAGAGAGAGAGAGATAGAGTGATCCAATCCAATCTTGGAGACATATACAGGTGGTTGGTGTGCTCTCTCTCCCCCTCCTCCCCTCCCTCC
>JANHFP010001549.1:121379-135321 GCA_032468135.1 Calamaria suluensis
CCACCCCTCTCCCCAATGTCCCAGAACAAAATACAGAGTATAATACTGAACAATCATATGCTAACATTGACCAACTATCTGTAAAGCTCTCCTTTGTCACTTTAACTTTCCTTCTGTTTAACTATATACAGTATATTCCATTTCCCTTCATTGATAAGCTATTTGTAATTTTTTAGTTCTATATTTGTTTTTAATATAAGCAATCCCTTTTTTCCATTCCCTTACATATCTTTCTTGTGAATGATCTTTCAAGTACCCCAAAAATTTTGCCATTTCTGCTAACTTAGCTACTTTTACTATCCATTCTTCGATAGTAGGCAAATCTTCTTTCTTCCAATATTGCACCACTAGGAGTCTGGCTGCTGTTATGAAATTTAAAATCAAATTAGTCTATAGCCGTACAGTCTGTAATTATACCCAACAAAAACAATTGTGAAGTAAACCTTATCTTCTTTTTCAAAATATTCTGCATAATCCACCATATTTTTATCCAAAGTGCCTTATTTTTTTTTACAAGTCCACCATATATGGTAGTACGTGGCATCTCCACAATCACATCTCCAATATTTTGGTTGCAAATACATACAAGCCAATTTTTTTGGGTCTAAATGTACATCATTTAATAGAAGTTTTCTCTTAAGTTTTGTGCTTGTGTGAATTTCACATTTCTAACCCATATTTTTTCCCAGGTTTCCATCATTATCGGTTCCTGAATGTTTTGTAGGGCACCCCTCTTTTTATTCACCACCCCTACAGGGTGGCTTTGGCTCATTTTGGAGCCCTCCCAATGGTGAGAATTCAGTGCAAGAGCACGGAGACCTGATTTTCACTTCCGATCTTGCTGCGACATGAGTCACAACCTTCCAACTGAATGATACTGATTTCATACTGAAAGGTCATGTAACACATTTTGCAGATAAAGTAAAAAATCTGTACATTTATAGTTGGATGAAAAGTATTAGCAACTAATTCCTATCTGTTCACTGATCCAATGTATGTACTTGGATTTTTAGTGGAAGTTAATACATGGATGTATTTTATTGAAAGAAACCACACTGAACGTTTGAAGTATGCAAATACAGTAATCGTATTTGGACAGCTCACTGAATTCCTAAAAAATAATCTTGATTCTTTTTTAACATGAAATAAATAACCACCACCAGATCATGCTGTAAGTCAGTCTGAAAGCCTCAAGCAATATCTGATCAAGTTTTGTCATTCTCAACAGTGAAGGATCTTTGGATGGAAATGGAAGTCATACAACGTTGTTATGACCCAGATCGCTAGGCAGAGACAGGCATCATTAGAATCCTTTATTGCTCTGTTAACTGTCAGAACAGCCAGCCCTATAGTAGCTGATAAGGCTCCACCCCACACTTCTCTGCTGGGAGCCATCCTCAATCCCAGAAACACAAGCCAGTAAACAACCAAAACCAATTTGCAAAGGCAAAGGAAGTCCAAAGAGAATGGGCAAGGCCAGAGTCAAGGTACCAATGGGCAAAGGTAATTCCACAGGGTCAGGAAAGTCCATGAGGCAAAGGCAAGGCAGATGCAAACATGAGTCAAGGCAGACTTGAATTTTTCCAAAGCTGGGCGGAATGTAAGCCAAAGCAATCAGTTGTTCCTGACAAACACAAAGACTCCTAGTTTCTCCTAGTGAGGTTCTTGAGGGCTAAGGTAGTAATTGGCGGTGGTTATCAAAGCTATAGAATATCTGGTGGATCAATGTGGACCATAGTTTGTGAATCATGGCTGTGGTAACCTCTGCAGGAGCTAGTGTTGCCAGAAAAAGAGTTGTGAAAAGAATTACATATGTCTTGTTTTTGGATTCCTGAGATTAAATGTCATCTGATTCCGATGGCTGTACATCTGAACCTTCAATATATAAATGATGGCTATCTACTTCAGTTGTCTAATTACATTCCTTTGTACTTTAAAGATAAAAGTTTTGATGGGAAATAGTATCTACTGATGAATGTAAGCACACCTAAAATAATCAAAGGTAGGTTATGGTGTTCCAAACATTTACATGGAGACTCAATCCACATTTAGTTAAAAAGAAACCAAAATTATTAACAAATATTCTATTTACCAATAATATAGATATTAGAAAATATATTCATGTAATATATTTTGTTGTGTCACCAATTCTTCTATGAAAGCAGTTCAAATTCTGCCTTTAAAAAAATTCTATGAGATTAGTTGTACTTTTAACCCTAGCATGAGCTACTGTGTCAACTGAAGAAGATTCTTGGACAAGAAGTAAAACATCTTCAAGGAAGAAACCAAGAAAGTCCAGTTGCTCTTTGAAAAACACCTTTGGGACAACCATGACCTGGATGATTGAGAATCTCCACAGACATTCTTCAACTGAATGCTTCATTGGACCTGAGAAGTTTTAGATTGCTGCTAGATCTGTTTGGCTCTGCATGTAAACATGAACCAATTGTTAAGATGCCTGTAATTTTTTTTCTGAGGCAGATATGCAAAGAATAGTATCTTTGAATATTAGTCAGATCTTAATGTAATACTATTTAATATCTCTAGATAGCACTGCAGAATTGTTAAGTATTGAGTATGAGCTGTGCTAGAAAGCTCTGATAAGTATGTCCAGAAATAACAATTTCCAAACTTCAGTTTGCAAGTGTAAAGATTTCTAAAATTGGTTCAGTGAACTACATTTTTTTTTAAGTTTTACACTAAAAATTTGGTTTAAACAGGTATTCTTCCTTTGCTTTCATGTAGGTGGTTGAGATGGGCAATTAAAACTGCAATAAAATATTGAATTTATCTAACAATTTCTGTAGCTAGTTTTATTGCTCTGGGAACATGTAAAATTTGACTTGCAGCAACCTTGGTGTATACTGGGCTGTATTTAAATATTTCTCTTTTTATTTTCCTTATAAATAAAAAATAAAATTGTATTAATTGATAAAAATGTTAACAAAAACATTTAGAAGTTGTGAACTAGTGATGCAATGCAATGCAAACAAATGTCTCTTGACAAATGAAACAAATGTCTCATGATATGAACCCCCTAGACTAGAAAGTAAACAATTTATTGCAGAAGTAACGTGTTAGGACTACATGATACTTTGGATTTGAAAGCAAAAATATAACTCAAGCACATGATAATAGGAAGTATATTGTACCCATAACAGTGATGGCTAACCTTTTTGCCATCGAGTGCTAAAAGCAGGGGAAATGCGGCAGGGGGGTGTTGCCTGCGTGGCCACACCCATAATTTTATGCACTCCACCAATTACTTTATCCCTGTGGTCATGTGCCCACGAGTATGGCTCTGTGTGCCACCTGTGGCACGCGTGCCATAGGTTCGCCATCACGGCCATAGAATATTCATTTACTGATTGCCTCCCTTAGTAACTATTTGATGTAATGACAGTGCTGAAAAAATAAGTTTACAACTAGTTGTTGAATCTGTAGCCATTGCTGCATTTCTATTTTCATATGACCAATATTTGGACACTTCATAACTGGCATACATTTACAATGGTCACAACATCTCATGGGCAACTGATCGCCATTTGTGAATTCACAACTGGCTTCCAATAAGCAAAGTCAATGGGGAAGCAGGCAAGAAGTCACAAATTGCAATCATGTGACATCTCAACAATCTGCAACAATTCACTCAATGACTGCACTGTATCAATTCCAGTGCAGTCATTAAATGAATTGTTGCAGAACTTCAGAGCAGTCGCATAACATTTCACTTCCTGATGTTTAACAATGGAGTTGGTAATCTCAATTATACTTGGCAAGTAAGGGCTACCGTAATTACTAGGTGCCTGCTGAGTTTGTCAATCGGAAGGTCGGCAGTTCAGCGGTTGGAATCCTTAGTGCCGTGTAATGGGGTGAGCTCCCGTTACTTGTCCTAGCTTCTGCTAACCTAGCAGTTTCGAAAGCACGTAAAAATGTAAGTAGAAAAAATAGGGACCACCTTTGGTTGGAAGGTAACAGTGTTCCATGCGCCTTTGGTGTTGTCATGTCGGCCACATGACCACAGACACATCTTCGGACAGCGCTGGCTCTTCGGCTTTGAAACAGAGATGAGCACCGTCCCCTAGAGTCAGAAACAACTAGCACATATGTGCAAGGGAAACCTTTACCATTTAAGCCTGACCTTAAATTTTTGTTATTCTGCCAACAAAACTCAGAATGGATAATTTTTAAATCAGTCTAAAGGTTAAAGAAAATTGTGAACAATTTTGTTCAGGCTACAATCATAAAAGCTATCAAACTACTTAAAATGATATATGGACCATCAGATTACTTAAAGTTTCTGTCATGAGTCAAGCATAAATGTTGTGTGTGTTTTTTTTGTGAAAGAATGAACCATCTTGGTTTAATTTTTTTCCAGAAAAAAAACCCTAAGTACAAAGGAAGTTAGCTTTAATTTTGTAGTTTAGGTTACCAACAATTTTCTTCTACTTTTACCAGACTGTAACAGTGACATGCTTGATTCTAATTACTCTTATCTGCATCTCAGTGAGTATTTCCAGAGACCAAACCCCCTTTCTCTTAAAAAACAAATATACAGGATAACAGTGCTCATCCAGGATCATCTTCTGGATGATCCCACTGTATTCCTGGAAAAAGAATCTGTTTTTTAGAGATTGTCTGAATCGCAGCATATCTGTTATGTGAATGTTTTGAGAATCTTAGTACAAACATAAGTTGTTTGCTATTAGTGAAATTTAAAAATAAAATAAAAGCAAGCTTTATTAGTTAAAAATGAGAATTGTTTATTTTTTATTTATAAGAAAAAGTATATATACAGTATATATATTCCCAGAGAGGTGAAATCCAGGATAGCAGAAGAAAAGATGGAAAGGTTGTGTATCTGACCTAACTTGAACAGCATATAGTACCTGGCATTAAAAATCTTAATTTAAACAGCTTTGAATAATTTTTGCTGGTTGTATTATGATAGATAGATAATGCTTAACTGTTTTTAAAAAAACTTGCTGAGTGGGACTTACTTTCAGTAAGTGGAAGTGAAATTAGCAAAACAAAAATGGAGTTTTGCAGGCTACTAAGAAAAATTCTGCCCTCTGTTCTTTTTGAAAGTCTAAAGTCAATGGGTGGATCTGAAGGATGCGAGATTGACCTGTGGATGAGGCCCCTATTGTAGATGGGAAAGCTTGCAGTCATGAGGTACAATCAATTCAAGTCTGAGAATGTCCACAGAAAGGTTATTGCTATCCACACTGTAAAAGATGCTGGAACAAAGATTCCTGTTTCTGGCTGAGTACAGCAGGCGAATCGAGCTCTGCCACTCTCCCAGCATTCATCACCAACACTCGGTCTGAGTCCAGTATAGTGTTCAACCTGGTAGAAATAAACACAATAACAGGCAGAGTGCCAGAATATCCCAGATCTGTATTTGATGCTCCTCTTAATATAATCCAAGATTTTGCAGAGAGTAGATGAGATGGCCACATTTTTTAGGTTGTTAAATAAGGTGGTTATGAGGCTCAAATGGTACATGTTGGGAACAGGTATGTGAATTAGAGTGTTCGCCTATGTTTTTATCTGTTGAAGAAGAAGACTGTTGAAAAGATTTTATAAAGATTAAACCAATGGCTTCTACAGCTCAGAGTGTCAAGATTGTAAAATGTTTACATTTCTTGTGACTACTTTTCAACTTGCCAAAGAACAAGGGGGAGTGAAGGGGGAGATGGAATGCAGAGGCTCCAGACTTCAACCGTGATAGTCAAGGACATTTCTGCAGCTGGCAGCCAAGACATGAACTGTTATCAAAACAAAAGAATGCTTCCTAACTGGACAATGTGACCTGTTCCATGGGACGAGGGGTGAAACCTATTTCTTAACTATGCAAGCTTGTGCGGGAAAATTTATAGAGTTCTTTTTGCTTTCCTCAAAAAGTGTCAAAATGTTGTATTCAATAAAGTGTTTCTTTTGAAAGTGCCTGGCTTTTCTTGGGTTCATTAGTTGAACGGTTCGATTCCCATATAGGCACCAGATCTGTATAAAAGCATTACAAGATTGACAGTAACACCAGACATGTCACTAGAAGGCAAAATCACCAAACTGTGTCTCACTTTACTTTGGCTATGTCATGAATTCATTGGAGAAAGCATTATGTTTCTCCAATTATGTTTGGAAGAGATAGTGGTAAAAGGGGAAAAAAAAGTGGCTGAACATCAAAGCTAACATCTGCCAGAGCAATAAAAAAACTCAAAAGTAGCACAAGATCAGAAAATTGGAGAGACCTGGCCCATAAACTCACCAAGAGTTGGACTTGACTGAATGGATAACAGCAGCAGCAGTAAAATGATCCTCAGTGTGAAATCTTTTTCACACATTTACTCTGGGGCAGGATCTGCAGTGGGACCATTTTCAGGTATGAGGCAGGATAGAGGTAATGTTTATTTAAAATACAATTGCTGCTCTTTGGGCATATGTTGTAAATCACACTGTTCATCTGTTTTTCAAAAGTGAGCATGAGGCAGAGATCAATAGTGTAATTGAGGGGGAAAATGAGGTGGTTTTAGGGAGGTCACTGGTGTTTAAAAAATAATAGCACTGTAACTGATGGTCACAACTATTGCTGTGTGTGTGTGTGTGTGTGTGTTGGAATCTTATTTGCAGATGCAGATAATGTGAAGACCCAGTTTAAAATGTTTGAAAAATGTGAAAATGTTCCCATGTGCCAATTTCAAACAGCTTTAATAACACAAAACTAAATTTCTCTTGGTATCTGTGACTGCCCAAATCCACTCTAAAGACAAGCTTTAGTGCAGCCTGATCTGGAAATCACTTCCCACAATCAAGGGATATTAGGATCAAGCAGAAGCACTCAAAAGAAATTATGGCAGGGAAAAACTTGAATTTTGAGGAAAATAGCATTAGGCAGTTAGCCTGGGTATGTCAGTGTCATGGTAAATAGTTGAAATGTTGGTGTAGAAACGTCCTTCAAGATATTCAGCATAACATGATTTTTGGCCAGTCACTACCAGAAATATATAAGAAATTAGGTTTCCCCCCCAGTTTTGAAGAGCAGAGACTAAAGATGAAATAAAACATTACCTGTGGGCAATAGTTAAAACAGTTTTATCTGCAAATCGCTGGCGAATGGTCTGCTGGATGAGTCTGTCTGTTTTCTGATCAATACTTGCTGTAGCTTCATCAATGCACAAAATCTAAGATTGAGACAAAGTCGAAAGCATTCTTCCAATACAAGAAGAAACTGATGGATGCCATTTACTGTGAATAAAAACCTTTTGGCAAAAGCAAGGACCCGCTAAATCCAAATGTGGGCAGCAAGGTGCTTCTAGAAAATCTCAAATCATGAAGACAATAGTCCTTTTGGTTTTGCTCTTGATGTTAGCCTAAGCAACTTCCCTCCTGTGGAAATCCCATTTAGATATCATGGATCTGTTACCCATGAACAAGAACTACATTTTGTAGCAAGAAGTTACATTAATTACAAAGTAAAGAAAGTTACATTCTTTTTCTTGAATCTTGTAGGTAGTTAATCTTGACTTACAAGAGAGCAATACCTTTTTTGCTACCCTTTTCTCCATATATATAGTTTTATAAACTTACATAATGCCCTTAATTACTTTTTTCCCTTAATTAAAAGTTCAGAACAATCTAGCCTGTGTAGGACAGGTGTTCCAAACATGCTTCAGGTTTTCCAGCTCCAAGAAGGCTTTGACACTTTCCGAGTACGACAGGATGTAAAAAGAAAAAAAAAAGACTACCACTCACCTTGGCCTGAGTCAAGAGGGCCCTTGCTAAACAAACCAGCTGCCTCTGTCCTACTGAGAGACTCTTTCCTCCCTCTCTCAGCTCACAATCTAGCCCACCTGCATGAAGAAACAAATGTGAGATTAAAATTTTGGTGCTAGTTCATTTGCACCCGAAACTCAAGAGAGAGAAAACTGAGTTGCAGCAACTAAGTGCTGACTATGTGCTAGGTGAAAAATCCCTTTACTACAATATTCCTTTAGAACGTGTGTTCTGAACTGGAGTTGTGACGCCGGTCACTCTTCTATCTACCTATATTACCCCCGTAGCTCCCTAACGTAAATGAATGAAGCTCAATTATTTCAGGGGGGACACACACACCTTAATCCTCCCAAAATTTATAAGGAAAATACATAAAAATAGGAAAAACTAGAGTAACCAGAGAATGTGCATGTATGTTCCTTAAGCAAACAACCTTACAGCGAACACACATGCAGAAATGCAAATAAAGCATATATACAAAGGGAAAAATATTAAAGAGTATTAAGTATATAACACAGAAAGCATCCAGACATTTTGCAGTTGATCATATCTTATGTCAGTCATGTTGGATTTTTAACTACTAGACTTTTAAACATTTCAAAAATAACAGTGTCCTCCCATGCACCCCCTCCTCCCAAAGTAGGAGTCTCCTATCAAGAATCTTGGCATCTTAAAACATTTTACCAACAGACTGAAGCTCCCAAGTATTTTAGGCAAAAGTGAGAGAGACCCAGATAGAGAGAAAAAATGCTAAAAAAGAAAGTGAAAAAAGTTGAACAAGTAACTCTTCCTCAATGATTAGATTTCTGGACATGAAGGGCAAAAGAAAATAGTCCACATTTATGACATGATAAAAAGTTTGTGAAGAACAATCTGCTTCTCTGCTTGTCTATTATAGAAAGTGAGGGAGTGAGAGGAAAAGGGGGAAGGGGGAAGAAGTAGGGAAAAGATCTGGCCTCCAATTTTTTTCTCTATCTAACAAAATCTATCATTCTGTGGCAGCCTGAGAATTTACAGTCCTGTGGGTATTAATTTATTTTCTTTTTTACTACTATGATCAGCTTTCCAACACCTCATAATCTGAAGGATGGTTTATTAGGCTTTTGATGCCCTTTGCTCCAGCAGTTCCTTTTTCTATCCCAAGCAAAAGACTCACCCATCTCTGTAATTAATGTATGCAAGTGGCATTGCTCCAAAACCTGGTGCAAATCGTCATCCGTGTGTTGCTGCTGAGGATCTAGATTCTCACGGAGTGTCCCGCTGAACAAAAAAGGGTCCTGGGGAATTATGGCCAATCTAGACCTAAAAAGAAGACAGCAGGAAATAATAGCAAGCACACAACTGCTACATTAAACAACCCTTTTGCTATCTCCTTAAATTGACTTCTCCAATGGGTGCAAAGGAGTTTGAGGAACACTGGCATCACCATTGACAAACTGAGGCACACTTAAGTGGTTTAATCTGTCACAGCAAAGTTTAAGCATGATTAACCTTGAGAATCATGGTACCAACAGCTGAAGTATTAATGACCCTGGAACCTTGAGCCTCTATTGTTGAAAATGACTCACCTTAGCTCCTTCAAGCTTACAGAGCAGTGGTCAATACTGTCTAGGAGGATGTGTCCACCTCTCAGTTCCACCATGCGGAAAAGGGCCAGGAAGAGAGTGGATTTGCCAGACCCTGTACGTCCAACTATCCCTATTTTTTCCCCAGGATAGATAGTGAAGGTAACACCATCCAGGGCATTGGGTAATTCTGGACGATAGGCTAATATTACTTGTTGGAATTCCATATGCCCTCTAACTGGCCAGTTTGGGGAAACCTTGAAGGAAGAAAAAACAATGTTAGAAATGAGCAGAGATAGCTACCACCTAGTGCAGTTTTTTCCTGATCAACTACTTAATATCACCAGTAGAAATACAGCAAATCAAATCATGGAGTACCATGTGGTAATGATGACTGCAAATGTTATTTTGAATCCTTCCCACTCTAGATGTGATAGCCTGGTGGAAGATGACTGGGCTCTCTGTCCTCCTGGCACCAACTACTTTTCTACTGAACTTCTGCCCTTGTTGCAGTCTTCAAGATGATAGCATAGGCTTCATTCCTAACATGAGCTTCATTCCTAGAATGGAACCCTACTTTTCTGTGCTCTTCAGCAGTTTACCAAGACTCATCCTTCATGCAAGACAGTCTACAGAATCTAGGAAATCTTCATCAAGAGATTAATTGAAATAATTCCCTCTTCAGTGTAGCTGTTTTTACCCTCTCCCCCCCTGACTCCAAATTATGCTAATTAAAACAAAGTGTGTTTGGAAGAATGGAAAAGATACTGCAGATTTGAGTTCAGCTTTCCCTTGTCTTTCAAGAAGACCAACTGCTTTTTCAAGGACACCATAAAAGCAAAGACAGCTCAAATCAATCACTGAAATTGCATTATATGAAAACAAATACATCTACATAAACAAATGTCTCTAATGATTGTAGAGCTGAAAAACAAGGAAGCCTTACCGGAAGCAGTTCCTCCTGAGATTCTATGGGAATTTCTGTTGCATATTCTTCAGTCCGCTCCACGCTCACCATCATGGTCTCTGTCTGAGTGAAGCTGGTGATGAGTCCTGACAGCAAGTTTGTAACAGATAGAGCATAGGAAAGAGCCAAACCCACAAGACCTGGAGGGGCAAAAAAAGGCAAAAGAAAACAAATCAGAAAGCTACCGTCTTGAGATAAGGAAGCAGATAACTAGTGGTGGTAAGGTAGAGGAACAGAAAAGTCACCTGCCTTCCTACACATAAAATGCATGCTGATTGTATGAGCAAAATACTTTTCATTTCTTTTTCAGCATTCTTGATACTATTATCTTTTCTGTATCCATATCTAATATCATTGATGAAAGGAATAATATTGTGAGCGAAAGATAGAAGAATCAGTGGGTAAGGATGGCATAGATGATAGTGTATTGGTGCATCCTCACAGAGTCCATAATTCCATAGCTCACCTGGATCACCCAGTTTCCGCTGATGTTGGATGATGGCAATTCCTGCAATGGCAGTAACCACAGCAACTCCAATCATCTGCAGCCGAATATCTAGCCATTGCATTGCCGTATTGCTGGCAAAACGGCAGCGCTGGTTCAGTTCCACCCGTTCTTGATTCTCTGTCTCAAACCTAGACTGGGTTCAGCCCAAAGATTAATGTTAGGAAGAATTTCCAATGCAATTCCTATCAACTTTTGAAGAAAGCTCTCACTTAGCCACTTTTCAGGTCAATTTATACTTCTACCAGCTGAAGAGAAAAACTCACCGGCCAGTCATCCTGGTTGCCCGGATAGTGCTGAGGCCTGTCAAGGTCTCTGAAAAGTGAGTATAAATAGGTGACAAGGTGAGACTGTAGAGACGCTTGAGTTCACGAGAGGTACGCCGATAATAAAGCTGGATGGAGTAGTAGATGCCCACCAAGGGCAGTAAGACTAGACCAATCCAAGGCAACCCATAGGTGATCATCACCAGCATGCCCAGAAGTCCAAAGATGTTGGCCAGGAAGATGTTGAGAATGAAAGGAAGACTATCATCCACGCAGTACAGATCTGAAGAGAAGCGATTAAGAATACGACCTGTTGGCGTGGTATCAAAAAAGGTCATGGTAGCCTGGCAATAGGAAAGAAAAAAAATAATAGTAAGAAGGCTAAGGGCTTTTGTAATATTAGAATGTATTAGAAATATCCTAGTGTAATGCTATTTACTTCTTTCTAGTCTTTCTGCAGCCCCACACAGGACTGTCATATTTTTTTTAAAAAAGAGCAACAACATTCTCAAGAAATAGGACTGTAAGGTCTCATTGATACTTTATGATGTATTTATTAAGCAGTTTTTTTAGTCTAATGGTCAAAATCTGTGGGATCATGTGAAAGCAGACTATGATTCAAAGGGGGGATCATGTGACTATACTCATCTAAAAACAAGATAGCTAACGTCTATTTCTAAAAATCTTGCTGGTTATCAAAATCAATTATTTTGATTATTTCTTATATAGCACAAGGAGCTGCAGGGAGCTCTGATAACATTCCAAGACAAGCAAACATTCAAAATATCCCCACAAGGCCCAATATTTTTTCCTGGAACTGTAGAGCCAATGAAGTATAATTACAACGTTCCTATTATTTAAAGTTTTCCTACCATATGTAAAGTAACAAGACAATTAATTTTCAAAAATCTAAATGTTTTGGGAAAAAACCCAACTTTTCTAAGTCTCAGTTTTTATCTTCCTTCCTTGTTTGTTCCTCCTTTTCCCAAACAGGGCTTCCAGGTGTCATTTACCTTCATCACCCGTCTAAGCAGTCGGTTGTGAATGACAGTCGCAGCGTGGATGGTGCCACAAGCAAAAAGAAAGGCCCGCAGGATGGTGAAGACTGAATTTACCCCAGCAATGCAGCCGTACACAGTCAGGTAAAAATTCACATTCAAAGTGCTATTTGAAGAAATGGAGCTCAAGACTGGAGAACTGAAGAGACAGGTAAAATCAATCAGTTTGGAAATGGAATATTCCTCCAAGCCAGCTTCCCTCCCTCTTTTGACCAAATGCAGCTTCCTCCCCACCAACAGCACTAAGCTCCTCCTACTTTTAGTCCCTGTGAGAAGGAAGAGTGCCTTCTTATCAGTCGGGCATTCAGGTTCAGGCCTAGGAGTTTTTGGAAATTCTACGTTCACTCGAATCTACTCACTTCAGGGACAGGTTCGCGCTCAAGTGTTTGCCAGTCACTTATCTAATCTTTTCTACCTTTGAAGACCTCTGAAAGAGTCAGTCATCTGTTTATAGGAGAACTTGCAACAAATGGAAAAAGTCATTGGAAGCATGATTACTCAAATCCTATACAGTAACTGGTCATCCCAATCCTCTCCACTGAAAAGATGTTGATTCTCCAGTGCACTGCTTAGAGAGTCCAAAACAATGGGTTTATCTTTAGTCTGATTGGCCAGAGACTGAGGTAATTTTAGTATAAATACCCCTCTTCCGGAAGGGCCCCAGTTATTATCTCAGTCGGCCTAGAGAGACTACTACTAAAGCAATTGCTTGGGACTCTTGGAATTTCTCCACGGAAAACATGTTGATTCCCATCAGGTTTCAGGAAACATTGTGGCATCTGCCCTATTCCTTGCTCCCTTCCCTTGCTAGTTGCTCTGCCTATGCACAATCAGCAGCTGTTTAGCTAATGTTAATTTTTTTAATCATAGCAAGAAAAGCCCTGTGACCGAGGGTTTCCCCTTCTCCATTCCCAATTCATTGTTACTTTCTAGAGGAGAGGAAAAAAAGGTGCGAAGAAGAGAAAGAATCGGATTCAATAGCATGTATGTTTGGGCAGTGAGCAGATGCAAATAAAACATAGCCAAGCTCTTTGATTGACGTACGTGAGTCCCTCATGGGAGAAGAGCAGCAGAGATGAAGAAGGAAGGGCTGCCAAGCTGCTGATGGACTTATTTTCAGTATGAGGTAGGCTCGATATCCAGTTTGACAGCCACCAATCGGAAATATTCCTAGAAGCTGCAGAGATGGGTAAGTGTGAGTGAGTGAGGTTTTATTTATTTAAATAAAAGTTAGGCGTATCTGAATGGCATTGAGGTAGAAAACTCATTACAAAGCAACTCCTGTCAATTTTAATATAATAAAGAGGCCCTATGAAAGCACTTTTAATGTGCCTCTACAAACTGTTTGAATAAATGCTGAATAGACTATATTGAAGAATGATTACTGTTATTTTTAGTTGTATTATAACACTGTAAGTGGCTGTTGAGTTGTTTGATTAAATAGCATAGGAGCCACTAATAAACAAATGTATGTGCATGCCACAAATAAATTACCTTATGTGAAAATTAAATTTTAGCAACAACCTTTTCCTAAATTATGTGGAACTTTGTGGAAGCCTGTGTCTTATTCAGACTTGCTCACATAATTCGAAATCAATTATTCCTGGTATCTGAACCAATCCACAGAGTGGGTTCCTTGGAAAGAGGCTGGAGAATCAAAAATTTCCTATCTCAAAGGATCACAAACCTTTTGGGTCTCAGGGACCACTAATTTCGTAATTTTAAATCCTGCGGACCACAAATATGATTTTTTTAGAAAGATAAATAGTATTTAGTGCAATATAAAAAGTGCAAATAATTTTTCC
>JANHFP010001549.1:137527-148210 GCA_032468135.1 Calamaria suluensis
GGGGGAGGGATTTTTGCTACCGGTTCTCCAAACCACCCACCACCATTGCTACCAGATCAGCCAAACCAGTCCGAATTGGGAGCATTTCATCCCTGGTTTACATACTTTTTTTGGGGGGGAGGGAGCTGCTCCTTTGTGTCTAGTTGTAGCAGTACTAAGTAATACTTGCTTAATTAATTTCCTTGAAGAACCTACAGGAGTTATTTTGTACATTATGGAATACTCACATTCAAGTCATCAGAGAGAGCACATGCATCTATTACTTGCTGATAAAATTGAGCGTTGTATTCCTTCCCAAAGAGGATGTTTTCACGGATGCTGGTGAACTGGATCCAGGGCTCTTGAGCAGCCAACCCAAATCCTTTCTCCAAATCCCAAACATAGACCTGTTCACCTTGACTGCAAACACATCAGCAGTGAGGAAAGGGCATACAAAATGGCTTTCCAAATGATTATGGGCAACGGGGCCGGTTAATCTTTACATTCTGCAATACATGCAGAAGTCAATTGCCCGGATCAAAATAAATTCATTCAATTATGGAAATACTGAGTATCATCATGCCAAGTCACATGGTTTCGATAAAGAAGCTTTGGGATACCAGAGGCCTACTGGGATTACCCAGACCAAGTGCAAACTTGATCAGTTGTTGATAGACCATTGGGAAAGGGAGCAACAATTCAATTAAAGCAGGGCTGTCAAACTCCCGACCTGCAGGCTGGATGCATCGCCCACTGGCCACACTCACACCTGGTTTAGTGAAGGGGGAAAAGTCCTGATACGTCATGTGATGCTGCCATGACAATGCGAGTTTGACATTCATGAATTAAAGCAATGAAGGTGCTGGCCTAGAAAGCATTTGACTACAAGTTCTAGGCCTTCCTTAGTCATGAATGGCAGCTGGGAATAGTTGGGCAGTCTCTTTCAGCCCAACCCACCTTGCAGATTTTTTTTTTTTGTGGGGAAAAATAGGAGGCAGGCTTACTAGATATATTCACCTCCTATAGCTGTGGTGAAATCCTACTGGTTCAGAAAACCAGAAATTTTTTACTGGTAGTAAAAAAAAGGTACTGGTTGGTCCGAACTGGCATTTCCAAAGATCAGCTGTGCCACATGATTTATATTCACTAGAAAACAGGAAATCCTGCTTTCTAGCGAATCTAAATAACATAGCACAGTTATCCCCCCCTCGCTGTTCTACTTACTTGTTGCACATCCTTTTTTCACGTGAAGTGCATGTTTTGCATGCAGTATGCATGTGTGCACGCAGTGTGCATTTGGTGCACACTGCACATGTGCGTGTTTGGTCTTTACATGCATGTGCACAGAACACATTTGGCACACACCATGCACGCATGGGCAGCGAACCGGCGGCAAAAGGTGGAGGATTTCACCATTGGCATATTGATATATATATAGGGATAAAAAGATGATATACTTATGAGAGAGGAAGAGAGAGAAAGAAAGACCCCTTGGAGATTAAGTGATATTGTGGTAATGGGTACAACTGGAAGCAATCCCAATCTATTTCTGCATTATTCATAGACAGCACAGTTGTATATCACAATAATTTAACAAGCTGACTCTTTAAGGCAGTGGCATCTTTTAAAATGTAATGTCAATAGCTGCATCCTTTTTTGGGCTTCTTCATAATTCTGAAAACAGATGCTAATGCTTTAAGGAGTCTGCCCGTTAAAGTGATTCTTAAAACAGCAGCATCTTTTTTCAGGGTCACAGTTTTAAAAATGACTGCCATTATGTCTGCAAAAAGAAGCGGCTGCTTTCATGAATTGTAGAGAGATGCTGGGGTTTTGAGATCCAAACTGGAGACATCTACAGAATCAGAAGATATCATAAGCCACTATTTTTCAGTGCCATTGCAACTT
Source organism: Calamaria suluensis (assembly GCA_032468135.1). NCBI lineage: Eukaryota > Metazoa > Chordata > Lepidosauria > Squamata > Calamariidae > Calamaria > Calamaria suluensis. The sequence continues at coordinate 139,412 of JANHFP010001549.1, forward strand.
TGATCACTGAGGCTGTAAATAGAGAACTACCTGTATTGAATTGTAACAAATTAAATAATGTAATGAGTTCAAAGTTACAAGAAGCAGGGTATGACTGACTATTTATTTACCTATTAAGTTCTCCAGTGATAGCTGCAAGCAGTGTGCTCTTCCCACATCCAACCTTTCCAATGACCCCTACCAATGCACCCTAGAAAGAAAGAAAGAGCAAGATTTTTTAACAGATTAGCCTGTAGTCTTCCTCTGTTATATTGCAAGCTTTACTTCATTCATTCATTCATTCATTCATTCATTCATTCATTCATTCATTCATTCATTCATTCAGAGCATGTCCTTTCTTTTTCCAAAAAATGAAATTCCAATTGGTCTAGGATGGTGCTGTTTACTTTTATAATTTCCCCTAATTACTCACTTTTGCCACTAACAGATTCTGTATGAAAAGTTGGCTTCTTCTTGGTACATGAGATTCAGAGATTTCTTTGCTTTCTGGGGACCATGAAAATATAGAATTGTGCATTTCCAAGGCAGAAGATGGATTTGAAGGACAAACTGAAACAGAAGAGTACAGCTGTATAAAATCTGTAGCTAACAGTACAATTACAGATATATGGATATATATGCAGATATAATTTATTTCACACATAGATGCACATACCTTACCCAAGATTAAGATTGTTTTCAGAGCTACCCATGGAAGCTCCCTGCCTTTAGTAAGAAACATGCATGTTGAATCATACAATGCAAAATTTGTTCAGCTTACATTTAATTTTGCTTGCCCTGATTAATAGAAATCCCATATAAGAGATGGGTTTTCAGAAAAAACTGGGCTCTGGTTTTTAAAAACATGGGTTAAAGGAAAAGAGAAAAAGGGGGAAACCTGGATTTTTGGAGCATTGGTAGGCATGAGTGATTATAGAAAACTGCATTGGGCCACCAAGCTGTTAATCACACTTAATTTTTTCCCCAGCAAACCTAACCTTCAAGTGTCAAGAATCTATTTTCTTTCTTCACATGAACCAGAACTGCTACTGTCATTCTGCTGTCTCATCGCACCATTTCTTTATTTTTCTTTATTGCTGTACCTCTGCTATAGTAAGCCTGCAGATCTTGGTCTGTGAGCTCTAGAAAGTGCTGGATTCGATCTAGAGATACTTTGGCTTCCAAGATCCCATTCAGCACCCAAGGGAAATTATTGAGGGGAAGAATGAGCATCCCGACAAGGGCCAAAGCTGTAAAAACCTATGGTGGAGAGAAAAAATAAATAAATGAGAGGTAATCCTGGCACTTGACGAAATGAATACAATACCACCTTGACACAGCAGGAAATGAAGCAGTGGAAGCAAATGCAAATATCTGTCTAGAACATGAAAGACTCCTTGTTCTTGGATGGCAAGAATATGGAAATTAAATTAAGAAGAGAATATAACGTTGCCAAATGGAACCACAACAGCAATTGTAACTGACCAGCTACAGTACATAAAGCACTAAATATAAGTCTGGATGTTGTGACTGTGTTTTTTACATGTACATATTAAGTTGCTCAAGTAGTCTGTAAGGTTAGTTCAATGTAAGGGACTAGATCGGAAGAAACAAACTTAATTGAAGATGTGTGTATAGAAATTACCTGGTCTGTTGTAATAACTCTAGTAATAACTGGAAAGCAAAGAATTAATCCTGAAAGAATTGGCATGACTTGGAGGCCCTAATAGATTATTGCTAACTGGAAGGGGGAGGGGAGGGGCTTGCTGACATTTGTCTGGTGCACAAATTTCTGGAGAATAAGGCGTTGTCAACAGTAACCTGGACCCTTACTATCCTAGAATTGATTTTTGCAATGTGGTTTATATGGGGCTGCCTTCGTAAGCTTTCCACAAACTGAATTTGGAAAAGAAGGCAAAAGCTCAGCTGCCGGCAGAAGATAGTCACTGATGTCTTATAACATTTGTTTTGCACCAGTGGTGGGTTGCTTCTGGTTTGGTCCGGTTCCTGCGAATCGGTAGTAATGGTGGTGGTAGGCTCCGCCCAACCACCTGTCATCATGGATGATCTGCGCATGCAAAAGCTTCCCGTTGCGGACCGGTAGTAAAGGTAAGTGTAACCTACTCCTGTTTTGCACTGTCTTCAGTATGCAATACAATTCAACGTGTTGAATTTAGTATATCTGGCTTGGGAACTGGATACTTTTGGGTTCAGCAAATCTGAACCCAATCTAACCCATCTGGTGTGTTTGTGGCAAAGTTGGTAGTTGAGAGTTCTAGTCAACTGAAAGTAGTAGGCTAGGAGCTTTGTTTCTCATCTTATATTCCATCCCTACAGCATCGTTTATCCCTAGAGCCAGATGGTAACCTCCCTTGATGATATTCAGAAAAACTGAGTTTTATGACAAAGCTTTTAATTAGTATTGGATATTTATGATTTTTTTAAACTGGGTCATACAAACACCACAATATTTGTGTATATGTATTTTGGATTAATGGTTTTGTGTTCATTTTTGTATATCTGATACCTGGAGTCACAAGTTGATGAATAAGATAATAAACCACTGACAGTCCTTGTGTTGTTACATATATAAACACTGCAGTCAAGCACACAAATAAGGTGTTCTATTGACGTTAGCTTTCTTAAATAATGTTTGTGTGTCCTTCTGTTATATGCAAAGGTTAAGATTTTAGCCAAACTGATCAACAAACATGGAAATGAACAAGTGGCTAATGAATAATAAAGAGAAGGACTGGCTCAGAACAGCAACACTTCTCACCTTGGTGGCAGACAGCTGGTGTCCTAATAAAACGTAGGTAATGAAAATGACAATGGAGACAACCACAGGCAATGCTGCCCAGAGGTAGACACACACAGCATCGAGGTATTTAATTGCTCTCAGGCTCTTCAGTTCCTTGGCTCTGCATGCCTTCACTCTAGCATCAAAATGCGGTTCCCAGGCATAGAACTTGATCACCCGCATGCCACCCAAGAGCTCTGTCATGAGCTGGGAAAAAAAAAGAGAGAAAAGCTGGTAGTCATTGAATCATAGCTGGTATGTTTATTTCATGACATGCACTCAGAATCTTCTACTACTGCAAGTCGTCCTCAACTTACAACTGTCACTGAGCCTGGCAATTATCATTGTTAACGTCATGATGGTTGTAAAGCAGGTCATCATGTGACTGATCTGATTTTTACAGGGTTTTTTTGTGGCAGTTGTTAAGCAAAAGTGGCAGGTGTTAAACAAACCTATTGTTTGCTGGGGTGGTGGTGGTGGTTCTGCTGGAAACTAACTAGATGCCCCTTTCCAGGAAAAATATCATAAACGAAGCCATGTGACTGTGGGATGCTGCAAACATTTGTAAACACCAGCTGGTTACCGAACGCCTGAAATGTGGTCATATGTCTGCAACCCCATTGCAACTTTGAAGCCAGGTCATAAGTAGTTTTGGGGAGGGGGTTTCGCATGATTTTTGAAGAGTTGCTAAGCGACCAGTTGTAAACTGACTACACACCATCTGTACAGGGCAGCCTTCAGCTGACTGAATCAGGCACAAGGGAAGACAAAACACGTTTCCTTTCTGGTGCCAGTAAAAAAAAATAAAACAGGGAGCTTATCTGTCTGAGAGGCTTTAAAATGGAGGGATTAGCAACCAAAAGATTTTGTGCAGCTGTTCTTTATTTCTGCAAAGAAAATACAATGGAAGAAATATTTCAAAAGGCTGGGAGGTTGCAAACAGAACAATTTCCTTCCATTAATCGGCCAGAGCCATTGCACAGGGAGAGTCAAATTAGGAAATAGCCTAAATTATTATAACCAAAATAACCAATCCTTTCAATGTACAACTGAATGTCTTTGGGCTGGAGTATTTTGCAGAGCACACACTTTGCATGCGAAAGATATTAACTTCTGTAATTATCTCCGGAACCATGATCTAGAGATGTAGTAGATTTGGGATTTCCTGAATAAAGTTGATGTCTTGGCATCTCCCAATTCTATGAATAAATCTGTTTCAAGTGTTGAACCTGGAAGGCCAGTAGAAACATGCATATATTACAAGCTGTTTCTGTAGAGCCCACATTTTGTTTATGTTGAGTCAATGGAACTCAGGAACCTGGTTTGTTTTATGTCTTTAAGAGAAAAGCAGAGAGAACCTGTAATTATGGGTTTGTAGCTTTAAAAACTGTTGTGTCTGTTACTCACGCCTCAGCAACTATTCTGCTGTGTTCTTTCTCTTAACAGAGGTCTGCGAAACCACTATCATTAACGGTTTCTAAAGCAGCTCAAGGAATAACTGGAGCCATTTCACTGACCTTTAGCAGAAACCTGAATAGCACCTCTTCTGATTAACACAAATCACATCCTACTACTAGAAAATAATTGGGCATGAGTTCTGTATGTACCTGGGCAGTGGTGGGTTTTCAAATATTTTTACTACTGGTTCTGTGGGTATGGCTTGGTGGGCGTGCCAGGAGAAGGATACTGTAAAATCTCCATTCCCACCCCATTCCAGGGGAAGGTTACCTCAAAATCCCCATTTCTGCCCGATCAGCTGAGACTTGGAAGGCAGAGAATAGATGGGGGAGGGGGCAATCAGAAGTGGTATTTACTGGTTTTCCGAACTACTCAAAATTTCCGCTACCGGTTCTGCAGAACTGGTCAGAACCTGCAGAAAACCACCTGTGTAACTGTGGACCTGATGATTTCAATGTCCCTTTTCTCTTGGAAACCTGTAATTCTTTCTGAACGAAATGTAGACCTTTATCACTGGCTAGGACAGTCTTTGACTCATATTACCTGTTAAGATACTGTCTCCTGGCTTATATTGCTGGATCATTGCAACTTGATAAATCATGTTAGACCTGGTTATTATTTCTACTACCTACCATATTTTTATTATTAATACTTAAAGCCAAACTACCTTTTTTTTGTCCACTATTTCTGATTATTTTTCTGCACTCTATATAATATAATGTTGTTTATCCCAAAAGGGAAGAGAGTGATGGGCACATGGGTAATCCTCAACTTACAACAGTTCATTTAGTGACCGTTCAAAGTTACAACAGCCCTGAAAAAAGAGACTTGTGACTGTTTCTCACGCTTATGCCCGCTGCAGCATCCCCATGATCACATGATCAAAATTTAGACACTTGGCAATTGACTCATATTTAGGATGGTCACAGCGTCCCGGGGTCAAGTGATCACCTTTTGTGAGCTTCTGACAAGCTAAGTCAATGGGAAGTCAGGTCCCCTTAACAACTGTGTCACTAACTTAACAACTGTAGTGATTCATTTAACAAGTGTGGCAAGAAAGATTATAAAATGGAGCAGAATTCACTTAACAAATGTCTCACTTAACAACATAAATTTTGGGCTGAATTGTGGTCAGACGTCAAGGACTACCCGTATATGCATGGATCAGAAAAATTGCAGAGTCATATATTCTCACCTTACCTTGACCCCGTACCTCTTTGTTTTTCGCCATGATGCAGTTAGCAATGACTTTATTAATGGGCACAAGCAGCACAGCCAGAGCCAGTCCACCCAGGAAGGCTATGCCTACCTGCTGATATAAAAGGTAGAGAGTGACAGCAAACTGAAAAGGAAGGCTCCACAGCTCATGGAAACTGAAGCAGAAGTTGACCAGCCTGTCAGTGTCTGTGCTCATAAAGTTGACAATTTCACCCGTGGTGAAGCTAGCCAGGCTACTTCCATTTACCCGGAGAGCTTTCTGGTAGATGGCTGAAATAACCGCAGTACGTACAGTAAGGATAATCTTGTTTATCTCGTAATTAAACTGATTGCGTAAAATGGCACCAAGGAAAGAACTAGCAAAAAGTCCCAGGGCATACAGCACTCCATGGCTAAGAGGTTCTTGATGTGACTCCATAAAACTGACCAACAGATTTAAAAGCAGAGGCCCGGAAAATCCCAAGAGACCACCGGCCAATTTCAGAAAGCCAAGACTATAATAACGCAGGCCAAAAGCTGCATGCAGCACCGAGAGGAGATGGACAGGTTTGGGAGCATTTTGTGGACCTTCTGGAAGTCTGTTATGTCTCACATCGCGTTTCGCAAAGAGGCGGTTTGTGGGAGATACCCTTTCGTCTTCTGAAGCAAGAGCTGCCTTTTTCAGCCAACAGGAGTAAAAGTGTTCACAGACTCTGCTGGCCTGCAGTCGTTGAGGGAGTTGATAGACATCTTGTGGCTTATTCAGCTTCCACTGGTAGCCACGCTTTATAAGAGGGTTCATCCAGGCGTATGAGAAACGGGACAGCCAACTCTCCCCATCCTCTGCCACTGCCTGCCAAGTGGATTCAGAGAACTGTGAAGCTGTGATCAAGGGCTCATGCTGCAAGGGGTCATTGACAGAGAAAAGGTCTTGCCTATTATTGCCTACAGGGATGATATACCCAACGAGACAGAGAAGTAGAAAAGCTAATTGGAGGCAGAGAACAGTGAGCCTGAGGGCGGTGGCAAGTTGAAGGGGCTGCTCCATCTGGCAGTGCCATACCAATGTGATAACAAGAGATGGGCCTGGAAGGAAGGCAAGGATCGGTAGGACTGCAGGACCACGGCTGAAACTGCAAGGAGATCTGTAAAGAGCAAGAAGTGCCAGGCTGTGTGTAAGCCATGCCAGTGCAGCTATGCCACTTGTTAGAACTTTCAGACACAAAGGATCCAATTTCTGTGGCCAAAGGATTGCTGGGATTATATCAAGGATGGACAAACCAGCAAGGATAAAAGATGATGCAATTCTGCATTTCCATCCTGGTCTGTATGTACACTGTGAGCCAAAAGACCTAATAAAGGAGAAAAAAGAAAGCATTAAATGGGTATTAGTATTCTTCTAATATCCTTCCATTCCCCCCCCATTCCTGAAATGGTGTATTTTTCCAGTTTCTGAAGTGAATTCAGGCAAATACCTGCTCTTTCTAGTGTGTTGTTTGAGAACATTATTTAATGAAAACAGAATGATTAATCTTTTAAATTGTGTTTGTGTAGATATATGTTTGAATGTTTTATCAACATAAATATTTATGTGGTCTAAATTAAGAAAGTTTCAAGGATGTCTAATCCTAAATAAATTTTCTTGGGATTGTATTGTTTATGCATTTCAGGCATTGAAGCACTATTGGAGGCAACATTTAAAACAATCAGCAGGGAAAACAGTGATAAAATCAGTGGAAGCATCTTTCAGAGCAGGAAAGCTACCGTAAACAGGAATTCTTCAATAATATTAATCGTCCAATTGCCAAATCTTATTCATGCACTTTTGTGTAAGATTTTGTTTGTTTTCCTCAAAAAAGGGGGAGGGGGAAAGGAAGAAATCTGTCAAGGAAAGAAAACCCGAACAGCAGCAGAATGTCTTTTTGAAGGTTCGTATAGAATTCTTCCCCAAAAAAGTTGCCCAAGATGCCCCAATCTCTCTCTCTCTAGCCATAAATGATTGTGTTGATTCATAGGAATGCATACATGACTAAAAAAAATGATCCTTCACTTAATCTGAACAGCCAATCACCAAAGTCAGTGTCTCTTTGGAAAAATAATAACTTTGTTTGCAAATACTTAACTGGGTACATTAAGGGAGATACTGTATGATGGTGACAGGTAAGTATGTCATAAATATTTTCCAATCCATACAAATGATAACTTGAGCTAACATAAAATGTTAGTTTTTTGTGGCCAAATTAATTACTCCCCCCATATATAATGTGTGTGTGTGTGTGTTAGTAAGTTGTTAGTAGTCTGCATAGAAGATAGCAGCATGCAATTATTTCAAATTAAATATGTTTTATGAGTGAGGAGTTAATTTAGAGACAGCAAAGTACCTTGGTGTTCCTATGTAGCAGGCACTTATTATAGCAAGGATGATATGAGGAGCCACATTTAAGAGCAGCTGGTTAAAACAATGTCCAACATTGCTATGAACCCAGAGAGGAAGTGGATCTATGGAACTAGTCCCACAGAGATCAGCCAGAACCTCTTCCATCTTACTTCCAGGAACATATAATAGCAACCGAGGAAAACAATTCCTAAAGAAAAACAGACCAAATAAATAAATCAATATTAAGCAAGTATTACATTGTTTTAACTACTGTTGGTTTTACGCTGCCCAGAGTCACATTCAACTAGGTGGATTAATTTGCTAAACAAATAAACAAATGTAAACATTGGGAGAAATGAAGGCTCCCTGCAACGTATAAGGATTGGTGCCCAATTTGGTTTGATAGAAGCCCTTTAAGGCAGGGTCTCCAACCTTGGCAACTTTAAGACTTGTGGACTTCAACTCCCAGAGATCCTCTGGGAAAGCTGGCTGATGAACTCTGGGAGTTGAAGTCCAGAAGTCTTAAAGTTGCCAAGGTTAAAACTCCCTGTTTTAAGGAGTACAGTAACATATTTCTAAGGCAGACCAGAAAGCTGGGGAGGGGGGGGAGTTTTTTTTAGAACGAAAACGTTAGCAAAAAGGAATGGCTTTCAAGAGATCTACATAGACCAGCCCCCCTAAGCCACCAGGATCAAGGCTTCCCACCCAGTAACATCATCTCCATTCTCTTCCCCCTTTCTGGAATCAGCCAAGGTCGTTCATACAGGAGACGTAAAAGCGATATCTGTTCATCCGCTCTCATAAAACTGCCTTGAGCAGAATGCTTCTGCACGTTACAACTGCTTTGCCCCGAAGCAAAGGGGCAGCTGTTAAAGGAAGGGTCGGTGAACACGGATAGGCAAAACTCCCACGAGCCAAGAAGAGGCAGTCGAAGCCCCCCCTGCATATGCCCGATGCAGACACTTCACATTCACACCTTCCGTGGTTT